>BQNB010040452.1:13160-47399 GCA_026074375.1 Tanacetum coccineum
CCCCGATGAACAGTACCCGAGCCCAGTGGGCCGGGTACTGTTCATTTTACTGTTCTAGCAGCCAAAAACGGCGTCGTTTGGCTTGTCAAATGTGTATATGTATAATGTATTGCAAAAAAGTATTATAACGTCGGCTTTTTTTTCTATAACTTAGAATATACGAGTTAATCAAAGAAACTTCGCTCATCACTCAAGTTATAAAACACCACAAGCCATTTGTTTGTCTTATTATTTTGTAAAGCTAACGTCTTACACGTGAATTGGACTAGCTATAGACAGTGCCTGCAACGCATGAGGTATTATTGTAAACGAGCGATAGTTATGTTATGTTAGGCTATAAATACCCCTCATAACTCTGCATGAGGGGTGCGGATGAATGTGTAGTCATTATTCATTTCAATAAACACATATTTCTTTTCACCATCTCTCTACTTTCTCTCACTATAACATATAACTCATATAATGTATTTTGATCATCCCCTGCCTCCCAAAGGTGATTTTGATACATGTTACAAGTGGTATCAAAGCTCCTCAGGGGTGTATGTATTTGTGTTTGTGTGTTTCGTGGCTTATGGCTTATTATCAGCTTATTTTGTGGCTTATTTTTTCAACAAAAAGCCACGGGTTGATTTTTTTTTTTATGTTAAAAAGTTTCAAACTTTTTGTAGTGTCTTATCATTCCTATTGTAAATCAAAAGAAAAGCTTCAATCTGGTTGAGTGTTCTTGGCTTATTTTCGAAAGAAAACCATAAAAACCAACATACAAACGATTTTAAACTACAAAAGTTTGTGTTTTTATGTTGGGTAATCATCTTATAAACGTTCCTTTTCGCAAAAGATTAGAACTTGAAGATTAAAATGAGGGTTTTGTGCTTATTTTTGGTTTGGTGGTTTAAAATAAGGAAAATAGACAAGATCCACGTTTAAAGGTAAAGGACAGGCGGTTTAAGGGTTTAGGTTCTCGCGGTTTAACACACAGGGTTGCGCGGTTTATGGTCTTGTGGTTTATTCAGGTTTTAGCGGTTTAACAGGTTGGTCACGCGGTTTACAGGTTTTACGCGGTTTAAATGCTTAGGTTTATCAAGCATTGAACACGCGGTTTACGAATAGATCTTGCGGTTTTACAGGCAGATGCGGCTTAGACCAGTCAAGCGGAATAAGCAGTAATTTAACATGCGGTTTAAGAATCATGACCCAGACCGAGTCAACTCTGTATTTACCGAGTTTGACCGAGTCCACTCAGCCGACTCATTAACAGATGAAGATCCAAACCAAAATGAAAAAAAAACTTAACTAACTACATCATCAATCAACAACTCCACAACTAATCCTATCCCATCTCCAACATTGACAAGAATCGACACATAATGAAAAACTAAGATCTCAGTTCTTGTTTTTGTGTTTTGCAATTAATTTCAAGACCTTTATAGATCAATAAAACAAATCCAAACTCATCACAGATCTGTGGAAGGTAAAACCCCTTTTGATTTACGAAAACAAAGAATGACTTATAACTATTATGTTATTATCAATCTTTGTTTCGATTGAATCACAAATCAAACATAAAACAATTAAACCTACCCGAGACCCTAACAAGATCTTGAAGCCTTCATTTTTCTTCTTTGGTACACGATTTACATAAGCTGAAAGAGAAAAGGTAGGTGACGGGGGCAGTTGGTTTGTAGGTAATGTGATTAGGGTTAAGTGTTGAGTATTATTAGGGAATACTAGTCATATATATCACAATAGTAAATGGATCAGGTTTTGTTGATTGGTACCAGGCCGGATCTTATACAACCTTAGGCCATCCGTTTTTGATTCATCAAAGGTTATAGGCAGCGAAAATTTGCAAAAGGGATTGGGCTGAATTTGTTAAAACATGAACTTTTGGTATATATAGTGGTTTATGGTTACAATTGGGGTTAGAAGAAACTGGGATTAATCCTTATAAACAACACAACAAACACAATACATTACACTAAAATGATCCTTATCAAGATTCACCCTCACTCTTAAAGGCTAGTTGTGGATTCTAATGACTACAGGGTTTTTGTACGATGTTAATTAGTTACAATTAAAGTTTAAGTTTGTTTTTTACTTCATTCTTGGGTTTGTGATATCGAGTTGTCTCCATCAGTGGTCATTAGTGTTGAGAATCGTTTAGCCCATCTAGGATATAATAACATTGAATGACATGAAGCACAACGGAATAACAAATAAGAACATCAATGTTATCACAAGGTTTTCTTTATTGATCTACTAATAAACTATAAACTAATAAACTAGCTAACTACTAATACACACGATTTCTTTGTGTGTCTAGACTCTCATTGGAGAAGTCTAACTATGAATGGATACTGGAAACCTATGTCTATGATCTCTTTATATAGGGAGAGATCATGACTTACAAAGGAAGATAATTAATAGATAAGGAAACTATTTAAATTACATTAAACCACATTAAGATGTTTCCTAATCTTTATCCTGTAGAATATTTGACCAAATCTTCATTCCTTTGTAGAATTCCTCCTTTGCCTTTTAAGTCCTTCATCTTTCATATGTTTTGTCTTATCAACTCAAGTATAATTCCCAACAATCTTCCCCTAGTTGATAATGACAAAACCATATAAGCACAAACTTCCCCTGAAGCTAAAATATATGAAAGATATAGACTTCCCCTTAATCCATACTATATCACCAAGGCTCTACAAGTCGCAAATCTTCTGTGTCAATATTCTTTCCTTTTTTGTCATCATCAAATAGGGGTCTTGTGTAAATATGCAACTTGTGAACACTTCCCCTCATATGGTTAAATATGTGAACAATAAGCTTCCCATGAAAAGTATTTTAACCATCTCTTGAATCTCGAACTCAGTAGGCTCCAAGTGGTTATCACTGATGAAGAAAATAGAGTATAACGATTTTGATGAAGAAGTTGAATCTTTCAAGCTTGTGCCTTATATCTTGTACTATCCATGACGTTGAACTCATACTCCTAATGTATAAGCAGACTGCAATCTCTTTGACAAAATCCTCATTCTCTATAATGAGATACTGAGCACAATAACGTAACTCCTTCAAGTGATAGCAAATGTGAGCATTAAACACCCTAAGTTTATAAAGCACACACCTTTGCTAGATTCGTCAAGTCTTCGTCACCATATAAACCAAACAAGTTATCTTCAAAGTTAATGTCCTGCTACAAACACGACTTTAAGATATGACAAGACACGCACTTCTAAAACTCAACTACAACATCAAATAAGCAATAATTAATTTTCTTCATAATAATCCCCAAAACGAGCCATAATTTCATCATCTATCCGAGATCCAAAACTGTGAGTCACCCGATATCTGATAAAGCTAGCGGTACAAACTAGCTATGTCGGATAGCATTGACGGTACAAACAAGCGGTATTAACAAATTTGCCATTTAGCGACCCTTTTTCAGCAAACGACTCACAAGCACCAACGATTATTAAAGAAACCCCTAAAAGCAGGATTTGTTTATGAAGCTTTTGTGAAAACCTAAAATTGATTTAGGTTTAATCATTGCGCAGCAAGGGTTGTTGAATACAAACAATGGAATCACCAATCAACAAGTTATATGAACAACATCATTGCCTATATGAACAACACCATCATCATCTTTACTTCATATTCTGAATTAGGGTTTGCTGGAAAAACCCTAATATCACCGAATCTGATCTTGTAGCCTCCAAAACAGAAAGTTCGTACCATAACTTTCTTTTCTTCATAACCATGACTAGAAAACCTTGTACGAATCCTAGATATCAAGAGCAACCCGCTTTGATACCACATGTTGAGAATCGTTTAGCCCATCTAGGATATAATAACATTGAATGACATGAAGCACAGCGGAATAACAAATAAGAACATCAATGTTATCACAAGGTTTTCTTTATTGATCTACTAATAAACTATAAACTAATAAACTAGCTAACTACTAATACACACGATTTCTTTGTGTGTCTAGACTCTTATTGGAGAAGTCTAACTATGAATGGATACTGGAAACCTATTTCTATGGTCTCTTTATATAGGGAGAGATCATGACTTACAAAGGAAGATAATTAATAGATAAGGAAACTATTTAAATTACATTAAACCACATTAAGATGTTTCCTAATCTTTATCCTGTAGAATATTTGACCAAATCCTCATTCCTTTGTAGAATTCCTCTTTTGTCTTTTAAGTCCTTCATCTTTCATATGTTTTGTCTTATCAACTCAAGTATAATTCCCAACAAAGATGGTTCAACACATATGTTATTAGAGAGCTGAACAACACCCGCAGGACCGGGTATTATGGTAACTGGATTTGGGGTGTATGAAGATGGTTCAACGTTTGATTATGCAATCAGGGTATATAATGCTAAGTAAGAGTTCAGTTGTCTTAAATGTTATAATGATGTACACATATGTATGATGATTCCTTTCGATTGGTCATCATTATGGAGGAGAAATGGGTTCATCAAGACGCACACAAGTTAATGATTGGGGCTTATGATATAAGCAGGAGGTTAGTCCGCCAGAGTTGAGTAGTGCTTCAATTGTTACTTTGGTGTTATCTGTTTTTGACTTTGGTTTTTTTTGAGGATTTTTATCTTTTGGTGTACTTTGGGCTTTATAAAACAAGACTGGGATGCTTCTAGTTGAGACGATTTTTATGATATCCCCTTTCCATAGATCTTCCAAAATGAGAAAGAAAGTCTTTCAGTCGAGATAGAGGTAGGTTGTATGACTCAGATAGTGCTTTTTGTTATCAGTCTCATGATTATCTGTTTGGGAGGATATATAAAAAGAGACTTAGTTGGGAGAAGTAATAAAACTCAATAGAATTGCACAAGTATACCAATCATAAGATATTTTTTCTATATTAAAAGTTCATATGGTCTTGTTACTACCTTTAATTTTATGTTCAAATAGTATTTGAATAGAAATTTTTGAAAGTAATTAGTGAATCTAAAGTAATCTTAAGGTTAAATTACTATAAAAATAACACAAAATGATAAAATTTAAAATGTTTTTTATTGTTTTGTTTTTAAAGGTTCAAAAAGTAATTCAATCAGCCAAAGTATATCATTATAAGGGAACTTCAAGGCATGATTAATGAGAAGCAGATTCAGAAAACTTTGACATGACAGGAGTTGTGAAAAATATGACAAGCTTCTTAAGACATGAGCTAATTCAGAAACTTCGAGATGACCAGAAGGTATGAAGAATATTTTATTGAGACTGTCGAAAGTTATGAGCAGAATCCAATCAAGAACGAGATCATCGGTAGATGAAAGACTTCTAGGTCATCCTAGCAGTATGTTTCAGGTGTGTTCTGTTTGTATAGCTGTTGAATATAGCTAGAGTTTTCAAGTAGATCAAGCTCATTGAAAGACTATCTCAAGAATACTGGAACTTCATTTCATTATATTTTTTTCTTTATTTTTGCTTGTAGGAAACATTGTAACCTATTCTACGTGTGACACATTTTGGAGGAGATTGTTGCCTTATTATTTTGTAAAGCTGGCGTCTTACACTGAATTGGATTAGCTATGGACACTGGTGCTACGCAGGGGGTATTATTGTAAAAAGGAGGTAGTTTATGTTATGTTAGGCCTATAAATACCTCCTGGAACCTTTATGAGGGGTGTGGATAAGTGTTAGTATGATTCCTTTCAATAACACCAGATTTCTCTTCATCCTTCTTTATTTTCTTCTCCTAGATCATAAAAAACTCATATCATGTATTTGTCATCACGACCCTCCGAAGGTGATTTTTAATACATGTTACACATTTTGATTTCTTTTTTTTTTCATTTATTTAAATTAAAGCAAAACATTTCATTATATTAAAGGATTAACTGATACACTCAAAATAACTAAATTGGAAAAAAATTTACATTCATAATTAAGGTTCATAGATGCCCCACAAATGTCTACATTACTTTTGAATGGGTTGATTCGGGTAATACATCTAGCAAGCAGTGTGAAATGGATTTAGATTGCCCACCGTAAGAAAATGTGTTAGCCTCAATTTATTGAGTCGAACAAGGAAGTTCGGTCACTCTACGATGGAGCTTCGGTCTTTAATTAGTTAATGTTGTAATAGTATAATATCGGGAATCGGGCTCGATAGTGAATCTAATATTGTATATGTTTCGGGTTTAATCCCAAGCAAAACCCGAGCCCGGGTCCTAGTTAAATATCTCGCGCGTACCTTTTGCGTGACGGGGTATATAAGCTTTTTCTTATTTAGAAAAAGCTAGTTGTTTCATATCTAAAATATCTTTCTCTTTTCTTTTCTCTCTCATTTCTCTCTCCTCTTTCTCTCTCTAAACAACTCACTCTCTTTCTCCTTTCTAGTTTGATTCGTGTATGTTATATGTGAAGTGAAGTGTTATCGGGATCCTACAATTGGCATCAGAGCTACGTGTGGATTCGTGGTTGATTCGTGTGGTAAAACAAGCTCAAATTCGTGGCTTATATTGTGACAAAAAACCCACGGCTCAAAATTCATTTTTGGGCTTGATTGGCTGGTTAATCGTCGTATTTTTCGTGTGATATAAGCTAAGGATGATACATTGTTACTCCTACAAGTGAAATCTAGCAAAAAGGTTCGAATTTCTTTAAGTGTTCTTCGTGGAGAGTTGCTACTTTTTGGACGATCCACAAAGATATACATGTTATTGTATGTTTAATCATCAAATACCTACTTAGGATTACAAGTATCTAGCTTATTTTCGTGGATAAAAAGCTTGTTTGGCTCGATTTTGCTCAAATCGTCCTAGTGTTCTTGGTGGAGAGTTGCTTATTTAATTATATCTCTTGCCGGCGGTTTGACTAGCTAGGGGACAAGATCCACGTTTTTAGGAAAAGGTAAACAGCGAGTTGCCAAAACAGCGAGTTGCTAAAACAGCGAGTTGCTAAAACAGCGAGTTGCTAAAACAGCGAGTTGCTAAAACAGCGAGTTGCTAAACGGCGAGTTGCTAAACGGCGAGTTGCTAAACGGCGAGTTGCTAAACGGCGAGTTGCTAAACGGCGAGTTGCTAAACGGCGAGTTACCAAACGGCGAGTTGCTAAACCAGGCAGCGGTTTAAGTATTTTATTAGGGCAGCGAGTTGTCAAAAGAAGCAGCGGTTTGATTATTCTATTACACGGCGGTTTGCTTACACTAGCAGCGGTTTGATTAAAAAAAAAGCATCACTTCAGAACAAACAGAATGAGTTTGACAAGTACAAAGCCTTTAATGACCGGACGATTGATTATGAGATTCTTCAAACAAGGTTAAATGAAACTCTAGGACTATTAACTTTAAAAGACATTGAAATTAAAGAAGGTTTGAAAACTAAAGCTATTAATTTCAGTTCTCAATCAGAAACACGATGAATTAGTCAAAAAATAGTCTTTTAACAAAGTCACAACAGGAAAGGTTAACTCAAAGAGAATACAAAGGTCATTCGGATTTAAAGTTAAAGAAGAAAAAGATATTGACAAGAGATTGAAAATGGACTAAACGTTAAAGTTTTGAACGAAATAGTTTATCTCAGAACTCAAGTCAATTCAGACCATTCATATGTTAGCACCCAAATGTGCGACATATAATGGTAGACTAACCTTTGCCAATCCAAGGTACCTCAAGAAAGCTCAATCTGAAAAGCCCTGTTTGTATGAGATCCCATATGATACTCTGATCCTGCAAAACAGATTTTGTCCCCTGAAAGGAAGAGACCATGATCTATATACAGAGAGTAGATCAAAATTGAATAAAGATTATGTTAAACCATATGATTACACTAATCAGAATAGTCTTTATGAAATTTTTAAAGGACCCTCACGGAGTATCTTTATCAGTTGGAACGCGCAAAAGAAGTTAGGAAGACAATGTAGAGAAAACCGTTTGTTAGAACAAAACCAAACATTGCTAAAAATGTTGCCTTTCTACCCGTATCGAAATCCATTAGTAAAAAGTAGACAAGTTTTTAGAAATGACATTTAACATCAATCAATTTAGGGAAATTGTTGATCAAACTTGGTTTAAACATACTAGTGATTATTTTCGCGTACCAACTGCTCATGATATGGAACTTTTGATAAAAACCTTTCTAATGCCTCTTTCCATAAAATCACAAAATGATAGCTTTCGTTTTGAACATGAACTTAAAACGGAAATGCATGAAGATTTTGAGTACGTTAAATCCCTTGAAAAAGAGATTGACGAACTTGAATCTGAGAAGGCTGATTTTTCAAATATGTATGATCTACTTCTTGAAGAGTGTGTGTCTAAAGATGTTATATGTTCATATTTGCATTCTTTGTCTGAATTAAATGCTC
This sequence comes from Tanacetum coccineum, assembly GCA_026074375.1. NCBI lineage: Eukaryota > Viridiplantae > Streptophyta > Magnoliopsida > Asterales > Asteraceae > Tanacetum > Tanacetum coccineum. Next base: position 21,509 of record BQNB010040452.1, read on the forward strand.
ATACTGAATTGCAATGCATGTATCTTCATAAAGTCAAAGAATGTGAATGTCTTGCACAAAAGCTGTCGAAACAAACTGAATCTGTTAATAACGAATTCTTACTAGCGTTATTAAAGAGTTTTGCTAATCTTGAGAAACACTCAATTTCTCTGAACTTTCTTACCAACAATGTAAAGAACAGATGAAAAAACAACCCGTTAGCAAAGAATATTGTCAAATGTATTTCGAAAAGAACGTGAACAATATCATGAAATACAAGATTTGAAAGCTCAAATGCAAGACAAGAACATGGTGATAAATGAGTTAAAGAAACTCATTCTGGTAACAAAAGGAAAGTCTGTGGAAACTCAGTTTGATAAACCATCTGTTGTTCGACAATGCTCAACGGATTCCAAAACCATCAGTTTTAGGAAAACCGACTCCTTTTTCAAATTCTCCTAAAATGAGAAGTTTTCAAACGAAACAGTCGGTTAATAAAACTAATGTGTCGGATGGTTTGTTTAAACAAGTCACTCAACAGAATTTGCCTCAGAATAGAAAACAAGCAGAAATACACTCGAATGTGCTTAAACCAGGAATGTATAGAATTGCCACTACCACAACACAAAACAGAGAACCGCAGTTGCCTCATGCTTCTAGGAATACTAATCCTCACGTGTCTAAATCTTCAGGAGTAAATCACACTACTAGTGTTAGCAGACCACAGCTTAAGTGCTATCAAGTTAAAGATCAGGTCGTGCCAAACAATAGTCAAGTGAAGTTTAAAAAGAAGGAAGTAGAAGACCATCATAGGATTTCTAATATTTCTAAGAAAACAAAGTCTGTAACTGCGTGTAATGACAGTTCAAATTCCAGAACGTCGAATGTGAATGCTGTTTGTGCTGAATGTGGAAAATGTGTGTGTAATTCTAATCATGATGCTTGTGTTTCTAGATACTTGAAAGACGTGAACGCTAGAACTAAGAAGCCTAAGGTAGTGCCTATTAGTGCTAGTAAACCCAAGAGAAAAGCGAACAAATCTGTTGCAACACCCCATAAGAAAACAGTTGCATCAGATACCACTATTCAGAATCCAAGAGTTACCATAAAGGAGTTGTAAGAGAATACAAATCAGGAATGGAAATGGTGATAGCTCATAGATGTCCAATCAGGATATAAATGGACACTAAAAGCCTCTTAGACCAAAAAGATTGGATGCCTAAAAATAGGAAAAGGATGTATCACAATTATTTAGTCCACTATAGAACATTGTCCTCAAGGATTACAAATGTTCTTGAAGATATCAAATTCCTTAGGATCCAATTTGTCCTAAAAAAAAAAAAATGTTCCATCTACCCTCTAATTCACTCTGCAATTGTGCAACTCATCCTATTCATTGTTTGACTCTGGATGCCAAAGCACATGACGGCAACCTCAACTGTTTGTGAATTTTGTGGGAAATTTCTGAAGTACTGTTCGTTTTGGAAATGATCAATTTGCTCCAATTCTTGGTTATGGAGATCTGAATCAAGGAAATGTCATGATCAAACGGGTTTATTACGTTGAAGGCCTCAATCACAATCTTTTCTCGGTTGGTCAATTCTGTGATGCGGATTTGGAGGTTGCTTTCAGGAAATCTACTTGTTTTGTGAGAGATCTTCAGGGAAATGATTTACTAACTGGTAATCGTGGATCTGATCTCTACACAATATCTCTTCAAGAAACAACTTCATCAACTCCAATCTGTTTCATGGCTAAAGCTTCACCAACTCAAGCATGGTTATGGCATCGAAGACTTTCTCATCTTAACTTCGATTACATCACCTTACTATCAAAGAAAGATATTGTGACAGGCTTACCTAAGTTGACATATGTCAAGGATCAACTTTGTTCGTCTTGTGAAATAAGTAAAGCAAAAAGAAGCTCATTTAAGTCAAAAGCTGTTCCAAGTTCCAAAGGAAGGCTGAATTTGCTTCACATGGACTTGTGTGGTCCAATGCGGGTTGCAAGCATAAATGGGAAGAAATATATTCTGGTGATTGTTGATGACTATTCAAGATACACTTGAGCACTTTATCAATACGATCCAAGGATGAAACACCAGAAGTTCTCAAAGATTTTCTCACGATGATTCAACGCAATCTTCAAGCTCAAGTAATTACTGTCCGTACTGACAGAGGCACAGAGTTCTTGAACAAGACACTCCATGCTTATTTCAAAGAAGAAGGCATTGAACATCAGACTTCCACTCCTCGAACACCTGAACAGAACGGCGTTGTCGAAAGACAGAACCGCACTCTTGTTGAGGCTGCTCGAACGATGCTTTCAGCTTCTAAGCTTCCATTATCATTTTGGGCTGAAGCAGTTGCAACCGCATGCTATACTCAGAACAGATCAATCATCATATCAACTCATGGAAAGACGGTGTATCACATCATTAATGACAGGAAACCTTTAATAAAACATCTCAATCTTTGTTGCATTTGTAAGCATAAATGAGATGGGGAAAATTTAGATAAGATGAAATAAAAAGGGGATCCGCTGTGTCAGTGAGTGTGTGCGAGCGAGTCTCTCAGTCGAAGGGATATCGTGTTTACAACAAGAGAACACGCTTAATAGTTGAGTCCATTCATATCAAGTTTGATGAAATCAAAGAAATGATGTCTGATCACAACAATTCAGACCTCGCACCACAACGACAAGAGATGTCTGTTGAAAATGTCTCTTCAGGCCTCGTTCCTCAAGGACAAAAGGCGTCAGATTATGACAACTCTGACCCCGTGCCCCCAAGACAAAATGTTGTTCCTACAGCAGAAAAGACAGATTCGTCACAACAAGGGTTAGAATTTCTCTTCAGTCCTTTACTTGAAGAATATTACAATCCAACACACGGTCTCGCTGAGGAAAACAACAATGATCAAGCACCGAATGCATCGTTTCACCAAGATGACTTTTTCAATCCTTTTTGTACACGGGTACAAGAAATTGGTGAGTCTTCCGTACAAGAAATTGGTGAGTCTTCCTCACGCAACATTGATAATACCGATGTGCATTCATTTCAACCACAAAGTCATGATTACCGATGGACCAGAGATCATCCATTAGAACAAGTTCGTGGAAATCCAACCATGCCAGTTCAAACAAGACGACAGCTTGCCACAGATCCTGAAATGTGTATGTTCGCGCTCACGGTGAGTATTGTTGAACCGAAGAACATTAAGGAGGCAATGGCTGATTCTGCATGGATCGAAGCAATGCAAGATGAACTTCATCAGTTCGACAGACTAAAAGTCTGGGAACTAGTCGACAAACCATTTGGCAAGATGATTATAAAGCTAAAGTGGTTATGGAAGAACAAGAAGGATGAAGATCAGACTGTAATTCGCAACAAAGCACGACTTGTAGCTAAAGGTTATGCTCAGGAAGAGGGTATTGATTTTGAAGAATCATTTACACCAGTTGCTCGCTTGGAAGCAGTTCGGATTTTCGTTGCCTACGCAGCACACAAGTCTTTTCCAATCTATCAGATGGACGTGAAAACGGCATTTCTTAATGGTCCACTGAAGGAGGAGGTTTATGTTGCTCAGCCAGAAGGGTTCGTTGATCCAGATCATCCAGAAAAAGTCTACCTTCTAAGGAAAGCTTTGTATGGATTAAAGCAAGCTCCAAGAGCCTGGTACGATGAACTATCAAACTTCCTGATGTCCAAAGGCTTTACTAAAGGTACAATTGACCCAACTTTATTCAAGATAAAATACGGGGAGGATATTCTACTTGTGCAGATTTACGTTGATGACATAATTTTTGGGTCTACAAACCCTAAATATTCAAAAAGATTTGAAAAGTTAATGCACAGTAGATTTGAAATGTCCTTAATGGGGGGAGATGAAATTCTTTTTAGGACTTCAGATCCACCAGTCCCCAAAAGGTATTTTTATCAATCAGGCCAAGTACGCTTTAGAAATTCTGAAAAAGCATAATATGGACAATTGTCACTCCATTGGTACACCATTGGCTACTAAACCCAAACTAGATGTAGATTTGAGTGGAGAACCCGTAGACCAATCTGATTATCGTAGTAAAATCAGGTCACTCATGTACTTGACATCTAGTAGACCAGACTTAGTGCAAGCAGTATGCTATTGTGCACGTTATCAAGCACGACCAACACAAAAGCACCTCAAAAAAAAAGAGTTAAAAAGAATTCTTTAAATACTAAAGGGTACCATTAACATGGGACCTCTGGTATCCAAAAGGATTCTAGCCTTGAACTAACAGCTTTTCAGACGCTGATCATGCCGATGCATTGATACTCGGAAAAGCACTTCTGGGGTACATCCTTGGTGATAAACTAGTAAGCTGGATGTCAAAGAAAACAAAACTGCACTGGGACAATGTCTACAGCAGAGGCATAGTACTTGGGCGTTATCTGCAAGTTATGCTCAAGTAATGTGGATGAGGACACAACTTCAAGATTATGGCTTCAACTACAACAAAATACCGTTGTATTGCGACTCTTAGTCAGCCATAGCAATATCATGCAACCCCGTACAACATTCACGGACAAAGCACATCCATACTCGGTATCATTTCATAAAGGAACAGGTTGAAAATGGTATAATTGAATTATATTTTGTCAGAACTGAATACCAATTAGCTGACATGTTTACAAAGCCCTTCCTGAGGATCGGTTTAAGTATCTTGTCAGAAGGATTGGTATGAGATGTTTGACTCCAGCTGAACTGGAGGTTCTGACAAATGAGACTGCTTGATATCATCATCAAACATCACCATGTACATATTTTTGAGAAAAGCAAAATACAAAAATATAAAACTTCAAAAAGAAAATACAAAATCAGAAAAACAGAAAATTTCCAAAAAGATTCTTCTCGACATGTCTCTTGGAATCGATAACATTTACGTGCTTAGAAATGTCGATTAACATTGACACGGGTGTGTAAATGAAGTTCGAGCGAGAGTTGCAAATAGTTTCAAAACATGTCATTTCTAATTTTCTAAATGGCTTATGTGCAAATATCAGTACATAACCCGGACTTCAAATAAAGGAAGGTTTATAACTTATCCTCCCAACGAGAAAATTAACGTTTCTTGGTCTTGAGCTGTTCTTACAAGACATTCAATGTTTTTAGCTCAAGAAAAAGGATAGTGTACGTTTCAGTGCGCTTACCCTTACCGTTAGAAGAGAATCCACTAAACTAAGGTTTTTCAAAAAGTTGAATCACAATTTTTCAGAAATTTCTTAATGACAATTAATAATCTTTCAAAATTGTGTGTTCAACACTCCAACCCTCACAATGTTTTCAAAAGACAACAATTTCTCAATTGGTCCTATTTTTGAGGGGGAGTTTTTCGAAAAACAAAGTTTTAATGTTCTTGGATACATCATCAACGACCATTCTTATGTATTCAAAACATTATCAAAATGTTCCAAACCATTCATGCTGATAATATTTTCTCCCACAGAAAAAAAATTTTTTTTTTTTTTTTTCAAGACATATTTTAATCACAAGGTATTTCAAAAACTAAGTGTTTATTATTTAAAATAAGGGGAGAAAATGTATTTAAAATATGATCTATTCGACTCAATGTGCTGAAGAAAAGGTTTTATGGTTCGATCTTATACCCAACAACATCTTAATTTCACGACGAATCTGAAGTCATAAGGTGGTTAGGTTAGGAATCAATCCTATAATCCAACCAGAACCGGAGGATCTACCCAAGGATAATCCAAAGTTAGAAATAGCAGTCCTTAGGTATGATTGGAGATGAATGTATATGGGAATAATGCCGACTAAGATTGAGCTAACACTGGAACAATCACAACAAGGTGTTAGTAATGACGTCTTGGTAAGCATTGAAGGCGTTGAAGAATTAAAAAGAAATGTATGGATAAAGGGTCTAAAGAAAGAAGCCCTCCACACAACTTTAACGCATAAACCGGGTTCAATACATAGCTAATCAGAATCACAAGTTGATTGCTGACATTGAAAATGACATCATGGACCAGTGGGAAATTTGCCCCCCATGCACACCCTTCCCAGCCATTCGGGTTTCTCTCAACAGAAACTTGTCTCATATTCACGAGATACACACGTATCCTATAACATCTCATACCGAGGTCGTTGCTATTTGAATAGGTGGCAATATGCTCCAGCCTCCGAGTACTAAAACCAAAATGCACTAATCGAGTCTAGAGCCAAGAGATCAATCAAAATCTCGTTAGGACACATTCCATTTCAAACACTTGTTGAACATCATCAGGTTCACAAGCTGTTATCAAGAGTCCTACGCAATATCATTGTGATATTTGCCAGAACATTCGAGTGATACTAATGTATTCACAATGAAGATGGAAATCCTGCTTGAGCCAGCATCAAACAAGCTCTTGGTAGGTGACTTGCGAGATTCTTTATGAATCAAACTTGTGACAACTGGATATCGATTTGGTCCAGTAAATGAATTGACGGTTGATGAATTTTGATAAAAACATGACACTCTCGATGTGTTACAAAAACTCTTTAACGAGTGACACGTCGATTGATTTTCAAATCAATTTTTCTCGTTTATCACTAACGTAAACCTGCAGGTCAAACGGTGGTAACGGCAACCTCAATCCCATTCAAATGCTCAATCTACGAAGACATACTATCTAGAAAGCTCAAGATTTAAAGACAAAGACTTCCGCAAACTCTGAAATAAAGCTTTTAAGAAATGCAACTAGTATGACATTTGGTCAAGACACAATATCGCAAGATGAGCTTAGCCGATCCGCAAAGCATGACGGAACAAGCTTACAACGAAGACAAAGACCAAGAACACCTCGAGCTTTTAAACGACAAAAGCATCTTCTGATCTCATGAAGCTGTCATCAATGAACTCACATCGGGGAGATTGTTAGCCTCAATTTTTATTGAGTCAATAAAGGAAGCTCGTACCCAGTGTTTCAAACCCTTTACTTCGGGAGAATGTTACCTCAATTTATTGAGTCGAACAAGGAAGTTCGGTCACTTTTACGATTGGGAACCCCAACCCCCTTAGGCTTTAATTAGTAAAATTTATAATAGTATAATATCGGAATCGGCTCGATAGATAATCTAATTAATGTATATGTTTCGGTTTAATTCCCAAGCAAAACCGAGCCCGGATTCTAGTTAAATATCCCGTGCGTCATTTAACGCGACGGGGTATATAAACTCTTTTCTATTTAGAAAAGAGTTAGTTGTTCATTTTATAAATCTTTTCCTTTTCCAAAAACTCTCTCATCTCTCTCTCTCTCTCTCCTCTTTCTCTCTCTCTCTAAAAGTTCAACTCACTCTCTTTCTCTTTTCTAGTATGAATTCGGTATTTTATATGATATGAATGATTTACGGGATCCCTACACCTGTGAAAAAAAAGCTATCCCTTCCCGAACTTACCCCTACGTGTATGACTCTCGAACTTGCGGACCGAACGATTTCTCAACCGATCGGTATCGCCGAAGATGTCTACGTAAAAGTAGGAAAGTTCCAATTCCTGGCCGACTTTGTAGTCGTAGACTTTGATGCCGATCCCCGAGTTCCCCTAATTCTCGGGAGATCCTTCTTAAAGACCGGACGTGCCTTGATTGATGTTTACGAAGGAGAATTAACACTTCGTGTTGGAAAAGAAGCCGTAACATTCAATCTTGATCAAACTTTGAGGTACTCCTCTAATTACGATGATATGACGGCAAACCGAATCGACGTCATTGAAATGGCTTGTGAGGAGTATTCTCAAGAAGTTCTCGGTTTCTCCGATGTGATCTCGAGTGGCAATCCCACTCCTTATTATGACCCGATCGTTTCTACCTCTTCTCCGACTCTCACTCCCTTCGGGGATAGTGATTTTCTTCTTCTTGAGGAAGCCGATGCTTTCCTCGCTCTTGAAGATGATCCAACTTCACCGGAAGTTGATGACTCTTACTATGACTCGGAGGGGGATATTCTTCTTCTTGAAGCAATTCTTAATAGTGATCCTTCACCACCCCCTCCCAACCAAGGAAATTATTTGCCAGAAATTCGAAAAGAACTTAAAGTTTGTGAAGCTAAAACTGATAAATCTTCAATTGATGAACCTCCCGAGGTCGAACTCAAGGACTTACCTCCTCATCTCGAATACGCATTTTTGGAGGGTGACGACAAGTTGCCCGTCATAATTGCTAAAGACTTGAGTGTCGAGGAAAAAGCCGCTCTCATAAAGGTTTTGAAGTCACGCAAGCGAGCCATCGCTTGGAAACTCTCTGACATCAAGGGTATTAACCCGGAATTTTGTACTCACAAGATTCTTATGGAAGAGGACTACAAACCGGCGGTCCAACACCAAAGACGGGTGAATCCAAAGATCCACGATGTCATCAAAAAGGAGGTTGAAAAACTTCTTGATGCCGGATTAATTTACCCGATCTCGGATAGTCCTTGGGTAAGCCCCGTACATTGCGTACCGAAAAAGGGTGGCTTTACCGTTGTTGAAAATGATGAAAATGAGTTGATCCCGACTCGATTGGTTACGGGGTGGCGTGTATGCATTGACTACCGTAAGTTAAATGAAGCCACCCGTAAAGACCATTTTCCACTTCCCTTTATGGATCAAATGCTCGAGAGATTAGCGGGAAACGAGTTACAATATGTTTTCTCGATGGTTTCTCGGGTTACTTTCAAATTCCCATCGATCCTAAAGATCAAGAAAAAACCACATTCACGTGTCCTTACGGAACGTTCGCCTATCGTCGCATGCCTTTCGGCTTATGCAATGCACCGGGCACGTTCCAGAGGTGTATGATGGCTATCTTTCATGATATGATTGAAAAGACGATGGAAGTCTTTATGGACGACTTTTTGGTCTTTGGGAATTCATTCGAAAATTGCCTCTCTCGTGTAGACAAGATGCTTCAAAGGTGCGAAGACATCAATCTTTATCTAAATTGGGAAAAGAGTCATTTTATGGTTAAGGAAGGCATTATCCTTGGCCATAAGATTTCCAAAAAAGGATTGAGGTTGATAAAGCCAAAGTCAATGTGATTGCTAAGTTACCTCATTCCACCACCGTAAAAGGTGTTCAGAATTTTCTCGGTCATGCCGGTTTTTACCGACGGTTCATCAAGGATTTTTCTAAAATTTCCCGACCAATGACTCATCTTCTTGAGAAAAGTACTCCGTTCATCTTCTCCGATGAATGTATTCAAGCTTTTCAAACGTTAAAGAAAAAACTTACCGAAGCTCCAATCTTGATCGCCCTAAACTGGGATTTGCCCTTTGAGCTTATGTGCGATGCAAGCGACTTTGCCATAGGTGCAGTCTTGGGGAAACGTCATGAAAAACACTTTAGGCCTATACACTATGCTAGTAAAACAATGAACGAGGCGGAATCACATTACACCATGACGGAGAAAGAAATGTTAGCCGTGGTGTATGCCTTCGAAAAATTCCGATCTTACCTCATCTTGAACAAAAGCATTGTGTATACGGATCACTCGGCCCTAAAATATCTCTTTGCTAAAAAAGATCCTAAGGCAAGATTGCTTCGGTGGGTTCTCCTCCTTCAAGAGTTCTCATTCAAAGTAATTGACACAAAAGGAGCAGAGAATCTCGCGGTCAGTCATCTTTCCAGATTAGAAAATCCGTATGAAAATGTGCTCGACCCAAAGGAGGTAAATGAAAAGTTTCCTCTCGAGACACTTAATATGGTGACTTCTCGTGGTGACTCAAATACCCCGTGGTTTGCTGATTATGCAAATTACCACGCGGGGAATTTCATTGTTAAAGGGATGTCGTCCCAACAAAAGAACAAGTTTTTTAAGGATGTTAAACACTATTTTTGGGACAACCCCTTCTTGTTCAAAATATGTGCGGATCAAATGATCTGACGGTGTGTTGCAGGACAAGAAGCTGTTGACATCCTCACAGCTTGCCATAGTGGACCCACCGGGAGACATTACGGTGCCAACTACATCGCCAAAAAAGTTTTTGACCCAGGATTTTATTGGCCCACGATTTACAAAGATGCCCATGACTTGGTCACCCGATGTGACACTTGTCAGCGTCAAGGAAAAATTTCGCAGCGTGATGAAATGCCTCAAAATTCCATCCAAGTTTGCGAAATCTTTGACGTGTGGGGCATAGATTTCATGGGGCCGTTCCCGTCTTCACGAGGGAACAAATACATACTCGTGGCGGTCGACTATTTGTCAAAATGGGTTGAAGCGAAAGCGCTCCCCACCAACGACGCCCGAGTTGTTTGCAAATTTCTTAAATCTCTCTTCGCCCGATTCGGTGCCCCTCGTGCTATCATAAGTGATCGCGGAACCCATTTTTGCAATGACCAGTTTGCAAAGGTCATGCTTAAATATGGATTTACTCATCGTCTCTCCACCGCATATCACCCACAAACAAGTGGGCAAGTTGAGGTATCCAATCGTGGTTTAAAACGAATTCTTGAAAGGACCGTAGGCGAAAACTGTGCCTCTTGGTCGGATAAATTAGATGATGCACTTTGGGCCTTCCGTACCGCTTACAAAACACCCATCGGGTGTACTCCTTACAAGCTCGTGTATGGAAAGGCATGTCATCTACCGATCGAGCTCGAGCACAAAGCCTATTGGGCCTTGAAGCATGCAAACTTTGACCTTTTGACCGCGAGTGACACCTAAAAAGTTCAACTCGAAAGAATAAAATGAACTCCTGATCAAGCCCTATGAGAATTCTTTGATTTACAAAGAGAAAACAAAGAGGAGTCCATGAATCCAAGATCAAAAACCGCGTTTTCAATGTCGGTGATCAAGTCCTCCTCTTTAATTCTCAATTGAATATTTTCTCGGGCAAGTTAAAATCCTGTTGGTCCGGACAGTTTACCATTGCCCAAGTGTACCCTTATGGCACCGTCGAGTTATCCCAAACCTCCGGGCCAAACTTTAAGGTGAACGGTCATAGACTTAAGCACTACTTTGGAGGGGACGTACCACATATGGTTTTCCCGGATCTCCAAACTTTCCCCAATGACCAATGAATTCGGGGAATGGGTCAAGCTTAGTGACCCTAAACAAGCGCTTCGTGGGTGGCAACCCATGCTTATCCCCTAGTAGTAAGTAAGTTGTTGTGAATGAATAATGTTTTTGTTATGAGGATGTGTGCCTCTTCCATTCTTGTGTGCTTGTATTTTTGTGATGTATGTCCAGGAGTGCCTGAATTTTGAAGCCTCTTGTGCTCGCGGTTTTGTCCTTGGTTCACAAGAGCTTCACATCCTCAGCTTCATTTGGGAAATCCAATATCCTAATCTAATCGACTAACGTTTATCTTTAAGCATACTTAATAAACGGCTTAGAGTGACGTAGATACCCTTCTAAAAACATTGAGGACAATGTTTAGTTCTAGTATGAGGGGATCTATCGATTTAATTGTGCCTGCAATCGTTGTTTTCACGTAATCCTATTTTTACCACCAAAATACCAAAAAAATAAAAAACTTTCAAATTTTTCTCAAAAAATAAAATAATGTTTTGCACAATTCTTTAACGTCTGCTGGTAAATAAGAATAAATTTTCGAACTCGATCGATGCGTGATTGAGCTCTAGCTTGTTCCTTACTTTTAGACTAACATTCAGCGGAAAATTCACGAGCAACTAAAAATATAGAGTTAAAAAATTTTTTTTATGAGTTAAGCATCTAAACAAAGATTATATTGGAGAAATCTAAGAGCTCATGGATAATTGTGCTTTTTCTTTCATAAGCTCCAAACCGACTAAATAATAACTGCTATTTTTTAGAAATTAAACTTAAATCAACAATTTTTGAAATGTAGTCGATAGCAATAATTTTATTCTAAGTTTCAAATTTATACTTAAAATTTTCCAAAAAGCAGGTCTCTATATATCGTGGAATAAAGTAAAATGAATTGAAAAAAAATGAAAAATATGATGAAAAATGAAAAAATAATAATAATAATTATTATTATTATAAACTGTGGGCTGATAAAAGTTTGTTGCATCCTTTCCGCTCACAACCGATGTTACAATGCCTTTTAAAGAAAGCCTATAGTAAGAATAATAATCCTGAGACTGATAAAAGTTTGATGCATCTTGCCAGCTCACAACCGATGTTGCAGCCTTCTAAAAGGTCAAGGGTTACGATTGCATCATGGTTATGTTTAATGTTAAGTGTGAATTAATAAATGTAAGGAAAATCTCTTTTTGTTAAATTTAAATATGCTTTTGAACTTAGACTATTTCATCATTGTTAAGTTGTTGCTTTTTTTCTCTCAAAATATCTATGTAATAAACGGAAAACCTAAGAGTTTTTGAAACAAAGGTCTGTGAGACCCGATACTAAGTCTAGGTGGGGTGGGCAAAAAGCCTGGTCCTTTTGCCGGCAAGGTTAGGAGGTGCCGAGACAAAGTCGCTACATATGGGATGATCTCCCCCTCCGCCCTCAAACTATATTATTCCTCCGGTGAAACGTGAAGCATAGAAATTTTGCAAAGCGTTGATCCATGGTTGAAATTCAAAATGGCACATTCACCTAATATATAATAATTTTCGAGAGTGAAAAGTTCACAAGTTATAAATATGAGTAGTGTTAGCATCTAACTCATATTTAGCGGTGATTTCGTTTTATGCTTGGTTTGGGACGAGTGAAAAGTCAGGGACGATGAATTTATCCTTCTTGGAAATTTTAGGATTGAAATGCGTCTTGTTCTATGATCCCTAACGGTTATAAAAATAAAAAAAGTCAAATATGTTAGTTAGTTACTTAAAAAGAAAAATAAAATAAAGAAGGGAAAAATAAAAAAAATATGTGTAAGAATAAGTGTATATCTTTAAAAATGGTAAAAACGGGGCTTTTCAAAGCTTTTGATTCTTTCATTCACCCCTCGATGATCACTTACTGACTTTTCGAGGTAAATTAGTCGTTGGGGACAAGGATTCTTAGTTTTTCTAAGTTTTACATTATAGCATTGCGTGAGACAACCCAATATCTATATGGTCAAACTTTGGTAGATGTTTAAATACACATACCTTTGACATTTAAAAACAGACTAAAATGACCAAAAACGTACCGAAAATACATTGTATTTGTATGTTTTGCATTTGGATGGTAGAGTACCGGATATCTAAGAAAGGGACAAAAACGAAAGCCAAACTATAAAAACCAAGCCCGAGAAACGAAAAGAGCGTGAAAGAAAAGTCAAATCAAGCCAAAATCAAAAAATCAAATCTACCCTGACAAAGTCAAGTCAAAGGCAGAGCCAATACGCAGAAATCGTTAAATGCCAACCCCGATACCATCTAAATGGGCCGGGTCAGCCCATTTAAACATTATGAAGACTTAATAAGCCTTAAAGACTTATAAAAAGCCCAAGTTTCTTTTTATTATAGTCGGCCCATCAAACAAGCCCAAAACAATAACCCATAACCCATTTTAACAAACCTGTTAACCCAACCTCTTTTAACCTTTACACCGTTAGTCCTTTAAGGACTAACGGTGCAAACATTTACCAAAACTGAAGGGCTTAAAATTGCCAATCTATAAGGACTAGATTGAAAATAACCATAATAAACTCAAGTGACCATTCTTGCCATTCTCCCTAACCTTTTAAAATGGCCCAGTACTATTTCATTATCTCCCACACGACATTGTGTGTATCTTGCCCTCGCAACAAAAACAAAACCTTCACCTCACAACAAAACATCACTATCCACATCCCCCACCTCACTAAACCTCATTTTCCACCTTGGGCAATCCCTCCAATGCACCCTATTACGACTCAGAAAGAAGACAACGATTAAAAGGGTCAGATCATAAGTACTTGGGCACTACTCAACATTAGGGATTATGACTTGATTAGAAGACTTGCTCACACTACGACAACCCACCCTTAAGCTTCTCATGAAGAAAACACCACATCCAGAACCGTCTTAGCTTTTATAAAAATAGGACTCATTAAGCCCTTGGGACATGTAGTTTTTACCCTAAGTTTGAGTTTTTCCCAGCGTATTTTTAAGTCATTTAAAATTATGTCTTCCATTTCTAAGTCTTTGGTAACTTGTCTTTACTAGTGTAATGAAAGTTTGAAGTTTTTAAGTAAAATTTTGAATTCCTGTTTTTCTTATTGTTAAAAGCCTTTCATAAGCTACTTTAAGCTCTTGTTTAATCATATAAGCAACCTGTTTTAATTTAAATATAAAGTACTTAAGAAAATTTTATAAAAAAACAAAAAAAGCCACTCCTAAATACAACATAAGCTTATGGATGATAAGCCAAAACTTAGAAGTGCTTTATGACAACCACTACTTGTTTTTAACAAGCTAGAGCTTGTAGAATAGCTCTAAGAGCACTTGTTTGCCCTGTTTAAGCAAGGGCTTTTGTAAGTCTTTTTTTTCGTTTTTTCATATTAGCTTATTTACTGTAGAACTGCTTATTGGTGCTTATCTCTTGCTTATATCTGCTTATTCTAGCTTGTTTATGATGTTTAGTGCTTATTTTACCTAGGTTGTAGTTTAAAAATTAGTTGTGAAAGTTTTTCTTAAAAAACTGTCTTAAATAGCTTAAATAGTGCTTATTATGTTCTAGCTTATTTTAGTGCTTATTAGTTGTTTAAACTTGCTTATTATTGTCTGTTTAACTTATATAACATCTGATTTTTAGAAAATTATGACTTAAACAGCTTTTATCAAGATAAAATACCAAAATTATCTTTTAAAGAGGTGTTTGGTTTAACTATTAAAATGGGTCAAAAATGGTCTTTAAACCATTTGGGTCATTAAGTTAACTCTCACTAGCCTTATTAAGTTGTTATAAGTAGTTTTTAAAAGTTGTCATAGTGAAAAAAAGTTATTTTTAAGGTGTTAAGAGACCATGTTTTGAATATGTGATCCATTAGCTTGTATAATCAGCTTATTAGGTTAAGTCTTTTAAACCTGTGATAATTGTGATGTTTTTGAGTCTAATGAAGGGTTAAAACAAGTTAGAACCAAAGCCTAATAGTCTGCATTTGTTGTTTTTTGTTATTGCCAAAATCTGTCAAAAAGTTGCTAAGTGTTATTTTTGGAAAAACAGCTTTTTCATTTGCTCATTGTTGCTTATTCTTAATTTCAAAATGTTTTTTAAAAGATGATACTTGTTCTTTGAGGTCAAATCTCAATCTGTTTGTAGGTCTTAAGGTCATAAGGTTCTGTTTGATTGCTTATTTTAAGCTCAAAAGTAGTGTTTTGTAAAGATTGAAAAGTTTCCTAAGTGTTGTGATCTGAGTAGACAGCTTTTTCATTAAACTTTTTAAAGGCTTATTTGTGTTTCAAACTCAAATTTCATTGATGATTCTTGTATCTTATTGGATAAGCTTCTTGGGCATATAAGTCTCTTAGCCATAAGGATCTGTTTTGTAACTTAAAATTAAGCTCAAAAAGTCCCCTCTTGGCTGTTTGCTTAACAGTTTGGCCAAAAAGCTCATTTGCTCTTTTGAGCTTATAGCTTATTGAATTTGCTTAATTTGTGTTTCATATTGCTTGTTAGGTTAGTTTTTAAGTCTTTTTAGCTTTTTCAGTTGTTGTAGAGCTAATTTGAGCTTATTTGCTTTTAACATAGAATTTTTAAGTATTTTAGCATTTCTGTCATTTTTAGCTTGATTTTAGCTTACTGCATTTGCTAATTTTTGTCCCTTAGAGCTTTTTAGATATAGCCTTTCATCTGTCTTAGCTTATTTTTAGTTTTCTTAGCTTATTTATGTTCAAAATGCTTAAAACATTTAGCCCATTAAGTCTTCTTAGTGTAAAATAGCTTATTCTGTCAACTTCAAGTGTTTATTCTGTGCTTATTTGTGGCTTATATAAAAAGTGTTTTTGTAAAAGTTGCTTATTTTTAGCTTAACTGAAAAGTTGTAAAAAATGGAAAATAAAAAACATTTGGGAGTTGGGGGAAGTCCTAGGTGAGCAGGACTCGAACCCGGGACCTCAACCCCTACTCACCAAACGTTTTAGCACACACACCCTCTACCACTAGCGCCCTTGGGACTTTTCCGTTAGACTTTGCAACATCTATATACTTATATACGTTTTGAGCTCTTTTTTATAACACTTGTACTTATTTAGGCTTTTTCGTAGCTTATTTGATAAGCTGGCTTAACCATCTTATTTTTCCTAGGATCTTTACATCATTTAGGACTTTCCTTCAATTTTTTAGATTTTTCCAACTTTATTTGTTATTTTTATTTAATTTTCGTTGGTTAAAATTTTAAAAAGTCATTTAAAAATAGTAAATTAATTAAGAAAAATACAAAAAAATAGTTTTTAGTTTTAGAATAAATATTTTGATGTTTACAAACTTTAAAAACATTTTCATCATTTTTAGATTTTAAATTTCATTTTTAGCTTTTTAAATTAATTTTAGAAAATAGTTTTTAATTATAAAAAGTAGTGAAAAATATTTTTCTAAGTTTTTATCATATTTTAGACTTTTCTAAAGTAGAAAATCATTTTTTGGAATTTTTAGGTGTTAATTTGTTATTTTCTAGAATTTTAAATAGATTAAATAGGTTTTTAATTCATAAAAAATTATAAAAAAGTCAAAAAAAATATAATTCCTTTAGAAAAATATTCTTTCATTTTAGAGGTTTAGAAACTAAGTTCGCATTTTTAGGGTTTAATTTTGACTTAGTTAATAATTAAACGCGTTTTTAGGATCCTCGGTTTTCATTTTTAGTTTAAAATTGTGTTGATTTAATTTTTTTTAGTGTAGATTGCATTAATTTTCCCATAGTAATAGAAAACCAAATCCAAAATCCTTTGTTCCATTCAAGCATCAATTATCAAACAGACAAACGACTTTCCATTGCATTCCTCGTTGGGGATAAACGACCCGAGAATATCATATACTACTTCCGGTTTTCATTGAGATTTTTTTTATAATTATCCTTATTATATATTTATAATTATTTATATTTATATATATCTAAAGGGGTGGTTTCAAGAGGATCACCCTACAACCCTTTAAAAGACCTCTTTGATAGTAATGGTTAATATTTGCGCCCAGCGGTAGAGGTTTGATCATTTACCAAGCCTATGGTAATTTATATGCTATGACAGGTAATGAGTGTTAATTTTCCGTTTCCCTATAGTAGTTATAATTTATTATACACCCGAGAGAAAGAGAGAATCCAAACACTTATATGAGGTGCTAGTATATGCCTTCTGTGCTTTTAATTACGAGTCTTGAGGTTGTGTCTTAAGACTCATTTAAAGAGTATGTTAAATGACCATAATATTGCTAATATTGTCCTAGGTAAAAAGCCCATTTTCTGTTTTGAGGACAAGCGAAATTCCCCAGTGTTAGGGATATTTGAATGATGTGTCATTTTTACTCTATTTCAAGGGTCCTATTAAACCCTTTAAATCATGCAAATATGCTAGATTATGTCTTAATCATTTTGGTTTTTTATATTTTAGCACTTGGATGGCATTTGGAGGAAATACACGTGACTTGGGCTCATTTAGAGAAGAAACGGACAAGACTACGGACCTACACCAAATCTCTTAAAGAAACATGCTTACAGAGTGTGGAGACGGCGTCGCAAGCATAAAGCGACGTCATTGTGATCTTTCTAGTGACAGCTTCAGAGAATTGACGACGAGTAAAAAGCGTCAGACGTACCGACTTAAATCAACCCTAGAAGATTCTACTTTTTTGTGACGCGTCGCGACTCAACTGGACCCGGTCGCAACAATTTCTCTATAATACAAAACCGAATTTAGGGTTTTCAAGTGTGTATCTTCTGGTAATAACTTTTTGAGGGAGCTGAACCTAATATGTTGTTCACTTTTAGGTCTCATTAGGCCCTCAAACCCTATTGCTAACTGACAATAATCATGTTTTAAATCAAGTATAAGATTGTATTTATTCTTTAACCATAATTCAATATGTCCTATGTGTTGTTTGATTGATCTATGTTCTTGCTTTCTTTATAACATGTTAGGCTAAACCCTCCCTTGTATTTACTTATGATTGCATGAAAGTTGGATTGTAGATCCTTTACGATTGCTCTTGAGATGGAATGTGCCGCGTTAGGATTTAGAAACTAGAAGCCTAAGATGTTAAATATTGGCATAGACGTCTAAGGAAACGCGAGTGTGTAGAAAGGGTATCATCTGGTAACAGTCTTCATACTACCTTATCCCTAATATGGTTGATCCCTCTTAAGATATTTCAATTGCATTTAATATACTCTAAGGGGCCTTGTAATGGTCTTCATACTACCTTACTTGTGCGTTGCCTTAACGAAATATTAATAGACGACGGTTTTGTGTAATTCGTTCAATACTTACACAGATCATCACAAGTGTGACAATGCAATAGGATTAGGAGAAGCAATCTAATGAGTAATGCATGATTAAGTAAATACACTATTTTATCATAAAGTTATTACCAGTAGTATATATTATATTTAGTTTATTAATTAGTTAATCAACCAACCTCTTAAACCCATGATTTACCTGCTTTTATAACATAAAAAAATATAACAAGAATCTTCGCTTTCTATCTACGAAGATCTCGGCTAATCCTTTTCGAGCCTTCCATCCGTATTTCCCTAGAGAATGATAACAACCCCCGATCATGCCTATACTACACATACACAATGATTAGGTACACCACTAGTGAGTTTGTAGAGACTTATGTCTAGAAGTCTTTAACGACCACCGCGCACAATTCAAAAGAATTAATAAAATATATCACAAATCTTTCACAAGCAAAAGTGCATTTAATACAAGTATTCCCAATCGAAAACTAAATTACACCCAAAAGCAATCACTCAAACCCTTAACACTATGTCACACCAACTTAAGAAGCTAGAAAATAACTACTGAATTCATCCAAATGGTGATGATTATTAAAGAACTAGGATGAACTTGATGTTAGGTCATCCTACCACTTTGAAGCTTCTTTCTATGGATTGTTATGATTCTCCACGCACTATGGACGTTTAAATAAGCTTTAGAGGTGCCCAAGAACGTGGGGAGAAAGGGTCGAAGGCTAATGATCGGTCTCCATTGAATTCCAATCTCAGTTATTAGTAAATTCGTAACTGCTGGTGGAAGTGCGTCGTACTTCCTAAAGAGTATGTTGTACTTCCCTTTTGAATTAATTAATTTGCCCGATCACCAAGTACGCCGCGCTTGGTTGTAAAACTAGCGTACTTGGGACTCCCCACTCATAAGCTTAATCTTTATCCTCTTCACTCTTTTAACGATCCTTAAATCACTTCCAATGGAGATCCTTTTATTTTGAACGCCTCCTTCTTCGTTATACCTAAAATAACTATTACTAATAAGTATCGAAAGACATAGAAATTTATATAACTTATATATAAATAGTATACAAATTCGTAAGTAGTATGAAATGTGTATATTTAGAGCGTTATCAATTACTCTTTCGATGAAATTGATTATTGTTCTAGTATGTCTTATTTCTTTAACCAGGATGTATAGGAAATAGAAGAAGTATAGGAGGTCAAGAAGGATCTAACCCCGCTAGAGATGCTTATTGTCAACCATTATGTGACACCATACGAGCCACCTATACCATTTCCTGGATGCCTCGTACATCATGCTGAATAGGAATTGGTTAGCAAGATAATGGAAAGCTTAAAAGAGATTAAGGTAAACCTCCCCCTCATCAATGAAATCAAAAAGACGGAAGACTATGCCAAATAAATGAAATATTTGGTGGTAAACAGACCAAGAACCATAAAGGGTGAAGATGTTAAGCTGAATGCCCGATGCTTAGCCATTATACAAAATCAGCTACCACCTAAGGAAAAAGATAATGGAAGCTTTATTTTTCCTTGTTCTATTGGAAACTTAACTGTTAGTAATGCATTAGTTAATTTAGGAGCTAGTATAAAGTATCATGACACTCTCCATGTATAAAAGATTAAGTTTAGGAAAACTAAAACCTGTTAATATGATTGTGGAATTGACACATGAAACAAAAGCATCCCAAGTGGTATTGTAGAAAATCTGCTAGTTAAAATTGATAAGTTTATATTCCCAGTAGACTTTATCATATTAGATATGGTCGAGGATTTTAGAATGCCTGATGTCTTCAGAAAACTAATTTCATTAGAGGTAGGAAATGAAACACTAGTGTTTAAAATCAAAGAATAATTTCAATGAGACACTGACCCCTATCGAATCAGTTTGTGCACTTAGGGATATTCAGTACAACATAGATGGTGAATTGTTGAAAATTGATCTCGATTTATTCTTGTACAATACTAGTTCTTACAACAAGACTGGCGAGTTCAACTATTTGTTGTCTATTGATGTAGATTTTTTATACAAGAATAAGAAGAATAGTTAAATTATAGATAGGAGACAACTCTTGATCAAGGAGAACCATGGGACATTGAATCAGTAAATGAGCAACTAATCAAAAAGAAGCATGGAACAACTCCATTACCACAAGTTAAATAGAAGCTACATTGGTGGGGTGAAATTTTGGCACAAAGTGGGGAATCATACGAACTTTGGCCATCTTATGATCCTTACAATGATGAATGTGATGGAGGAGACTCCAATGACATGTCCAATATTGAAGAGAAGAAATATTATTGGACATGCATGAATGATGATGAAAGAATTGATGTTCCGTAAGAAGGAATGAGTTTCAAGGATTGGGTAAGAGTAAGTCATGGTAAGGTGGACAAAATGACAGAACAGAGTATACCCAAGAGGAGGGTTAAGCCGTAACTAATGTTCAGGAAGGACAATTGGAAGAAGAATAAAGCGATATCTTGATCTGGAGAATTTCGGTGATGAAAAAAGGGTATTAATCCAGGAATTAATTAAGGACCGCTTGAATGATAATTGGTACTCGCACACGCCTGATGACGATGATGAGTTGGATTGCTTGGTGGATTACTTAGAATTACAATCTTACGGTGGCTTTATTGACACCAAAGATGAAGCTTATAAAGAAAGGATGTGCAAACTACTTGGTATGACATACAAGAAGCCGCCACCCATAACTATCGAGAAATTTGAAATTACTAGATACATGGTCAGTCCAAGAGAAAGGTATGCAAAAATTAAGGTTGTAGTGATTGATGAGATGCCTAGTATAATCTCCAATGTTGCCATGATAAGGGTTGGGTTGATGGAAGAAATAAACAAGGAATGAAGGGGTCCAAAAGCGATGCAGAGTCGGCTTGAGTCTAAATTAAAGACTCTATAATAAAGAAAAGTGCTTGTCAGGAGACAACCCGTCCTTTATCCTTTTTGTCTTATTTCATTTTCGTATTTTGTTTGGTTTGGTGTGTTTTGTTCTTCATGTTTGCAGGTTTCTACAGCAAGGAAAGACGAAAGAAGTCGTCTAGGCACGTAATTAAGTTGGAAATGTTAGGACATGACTTCAGGAGGTAACTACGGTGTAACTGGTAAACCCATGTTACACCATAACTGGTTCCTCGATTTTAAATTTCGCCTAATTCAGCTTAATTCCGGTGTAAAGCATTCATTGTTGATTATAATCTATCTTAGGAGACTGATGCGTATTTTTATTTAAATAAATCAGGTTTTAAATTTATAAACTGCGAACCACCTAAGATCTATATACACACAAATGAGCAGTGTACCCAGTCGCGTGCAGTATACTTGAGATAAGTCCGAGGTCCACCCAAAGAGCTATGTGATGGTGATCTAACTTGAGGCAATTTACTAATAAACTAGAAAGAGATTAAAAATGTCACGTTTTGAGTTTAGGGAATAAGAATACATAATTGAAACGAGCTGAGTACGATCGAAAGGGAGAAAGTGTTATCCTAATTACTTCTTAATTAACTTAGTGATTAAATTCATTCTACTAGATGGGAAAGCTAGGATAGAATGATCATCTAATCCTCACTTATCTCGCGAATCCTAGCCATACTGGTCATAGTAACCAGAATTTTGTCCCATCGGTTATGGTAAGCGAGCATTATATTTGGCATTTTTATGATCAAGGTAATATAACCAAACAGATAACCAGAATTAACAAGAAATTAATGAATTATAATGATAATTAATTTATAATAAAGATAACATAAACAAAGCTTAGCCAAAAATTATTTTCATACAATCAAATCTTGATCGGTTAATGAAAGTGATGAAAAATATAATAATCGAACCAAATTAATATGATGATGATGGTGTCTTCGCCCCATGATCAAACCAAACCCTGTTGCATCTTTTTTTTCCTCTTTGCTGCGTCATACAGTAGCCCCCAAAAGGGGTGAATGGAATGCCACTGAATGAATATGTCGGCTTATATTTATAATCATGTTATACTTTGGATCTTGTACAAGTTAGGCCCCTAAGATTCTTTTCTATTTTCACTCTGAATCCTTGTGATTTATTATATAGCAAATATCCTAAGTTTGCCCAAGTTTAATCCTCCGTCGTTCTTGTCGAAAAATACTTTAGTCCTTAAAAGTATATAAAATTGTTCACATGTAGTCCCTGTGATGAGTCATAGTTACGGCGTAACAAAACCGGCCTCATTACGCCGTAAGTCTTCTGACGCGACATTTCACCTTTTAGTATAAAAATAATTACGGTGTAACCCCGGCGAGACGGTTACGCCTTAACTCCTCGTCAGCATAATAATCTTTTCGGCAAAGATTAATTACGACGTAACTACTACGGGCCAATTACGCTGTAATGCTTCATCAACATAATTACCCGTGTCATCATATTTAATTACGGCGTAACCTCATGTGCCCATTACGTCGTAATTCCTTCCATAATGTGGTTTTTGTTGTATTTTGCCCATTTATGTCGTTTTTCTACATCTTTTCCGTTCTAATGCCTTAATTTAACAAAACTTAAAATATAAACGAATTAAGTATAGATTCTTATAAAAACAAGGCAATAAACGGGGGAATTTGACATATATAAGTATTAAATATTTGATGTTATCAAATATCCCCTCACTCAACTTTTACTTGCCCTCAAGTAGACCTATTAGAATAATTCATAAAAAGATTTCCCTAATTTAACTCAGAGAAATGAATTTATAAAGGACTTATGCTATAAAACATCAAAGCCAAAAACCTCATGAGAAGGGGATCAAAATTCCCTCAACTCTCAGCTAGTCTAAGTGTTTCATTTTCGAGGTGATCGCTCAATCGCAAAGTCAAAGCATGTATTCTATCATAAGTTTAGAAAGTACACAAATCTACACCAGCTAGAGTTAAGGTCTAAATAATTCTTAAAGGCAACATGGGTGACACACATAGGTTTGAACGGGTGTTGGACTCTTTCTGATACCACTGATCTAAAAAAGGCGACAAAACCACACATGCTTGTCCAAATCCATGGAGAATACACATGTGATTGCTCTTTCCTTAACTCGAGCAGGCCAAAGGTTAGAATCATAAATGGTTTAGGATAGACATGGGATACACATTTAATTGTTGTTAAAATAAAACACAAAACAAATAGTCAAATATAATCTAAGGTGGTCATAACCAGCTACTGTCCATCCATAGTTCAAGTGTCCAAGAGCGAAAACCTGATTATATCTGAATAATGGGCTAGCATCAAATGTAACAATGAGATCCTGCAGAGCACACTAGCCCAATCTTCAAAATCAACAGATGCTTAAATTGCCACCATTCTTCATCACTTTTTGGTTTACATAACACGTAATCAACATATACAATACACAAGGAGTTTATTCACACATTTTTTTACAATACTCCTATCATAAATACATAACACATCCCCCCACTTGAGATGAACAATATCGAAAGTAATAATACCGGGGGGTTTTCAATGATCATAATGATATGTATTCAACGAAAGTGCTAAAATCTTCAAACCCATATCCCCGAACCATGGACTTAGGTAGCCAGAAATTTCAACATAAAGAAAAAAATCGACTACAGGGTTGGCTAAGGCTAAATGGTATAACGAAACATATATAATATGGGTTTAAAACACGACGAATAACACAAAGGGATAAAGATACGAAACATATTGGCTCAACAGGGTGATCTAGGGGTATCTTACACTAATAATGAGTGCAACAAAGGGTTTTATCATAGGAGGTCGAAAATTCAATGTAACAAGTTGATAAACGCACATAAGTTTACACATATGGGCCATTTGGGTTAATTCCTAAATGCTGCCTTCTTGAACCATCTATTCCTGCTAATCAATTAGGTCTCGAAATGATGTACATGCCAAGTTCTAAAGTCTATAATACTACCAGCACACTCATATTTTTGGTGGATTTTTGTATAATGGATGAAAATGGAATCATCAGGCATAACCTTTGTTAGCCTTACTATTTTGTAAACCTAGCTTACTATCTCATGTAGCTATCACTATACACTCAGGAGAAATATACACTCAGGTAATTTATACACTCAGGTGATTTATACACTCAGGAGATTTATACACTTGTTTTCGTCAAGAACTAATCTTAAACACCTTCCACAACACCAAAGCAAACACAACACTTAATGCTAAAATGATCCTTATCAAAATTCACTTTCACTCTTAATGGCTATTATTGAGTTTTAAGGACTACAGGGATTTTCTACGATGTTACTTATTTGGGATTAAAGTAGGATTTCTCAGCGAGTGTACTTATTTCGTCTTTGATTTTCTCTATAACAAAGATGACTTGTTTGGGCATATACGGTTTGTGATTGAGACTTGGATTATCTAGTTATACCTGATGTAAGGAGTTACATTATAGTAATCACAGGTTATAGCTATCACTTAAAGGAGTTACGTTGTAATACTCAGTGTCTCACGTTGTTGAGGAGGTTTCAAGTGGTGTTGTATTTTTCATATACTTTTGGGTGAGTATATGGTACTTAGAGATTTTCCTCTGCACCGTTCTTCGTCACACGGATAGTACAAGCTTAAGTCGCAAGTCTAGGATTTTGCTTCATTCTCAGATTTGTTTCATTGGGTTATCTCCAGCAGTGGTCATCAGTATTAGCCGACAGAATAGATAAGGGGATTTTGATCGGGTTGATCAAGAGAGAATTGTACAGAGAGTATTTTCTGACATCTTCTCACAGAGTATTGCTTATGCAATAATGAGTATATGAAGCTAAGTAAGCAGTTCCAGTTGACTTACGATGTACACATACGTAGGATGATTCCTCAGTTAGTTATCATCCTGGAGGGAGAAATATGTACATCCGGTACATAGTTGATTTTTTATGTTACCATTTTGATGTTACAGTTTTGACTACATATAGGGATAAATTACTTACACTCGGGACTTAGTTGAATTTGATGAAGCAATTTATATCAGCACTATCCTGGAGGGAGAAAAGTGCATTTCTAGGTCTTAATTGATTTTGGTGCTACGGTTTTGACTTCTTTAAAAGGGATAAAGTGTGTATTTAGGGTATTTTAGGCTGAATTCAACAAGACCGGAATGCTTCCTAAGTGCGACGATGTTGATGATATCATCCCATCCCATAGAGATCCTAAATGAGAAAGGAGGTATTTGAGAAGACTAGTGCATTAATTCTTATCAGTCTCAGGGGTGTCTATTTGGGATGGAGCTGAAGATTACAGTGTGTTCGCCTGCAAGCTGAAGAAATAAAGCTAGAGTATTCAAGAAGATCAAGGTCATTAAAGACAATTCTAAGGAATATTGGACTTCATTCTTATCATTTTACTTTATTTTTGCTTGTAGGAAACATTGTAACTAATTCACATGTGACACCATCTTGAAG
Source organism: Tanacetum coccineum (assembly GCA_026074375.1). Lineage (NCBI taxonomy): Eukaryota > Viridiplantae > Streptophyta > Magnoliopsida > Asterales > Asteraceae > Tanacetum > Tanacetum coccineum. The sequence continues at coordinate 47,248 of BQNB010040452.1, forward strand.
GAAGATTGTTAGCCTTACTATTTTGTAAAGCTGACGTCTTACATGTGAATTAGACTAGACTTGGATGCTGCGTATCATGCAGGGGTTATTTATGTAAACTAGGAATAGTTTTCTTTTTCTTTCTAGTATAAATACCCTTCATGGCTCTCTAT
>BQNB010040453.1:4512-47399 GCA_026074375.1 Tanacetum coccineum
TGAAATGAACACATTTAACCAAATATTTAATCTATGCTTGTAAAATACTGATCACATAAAATGAAGTATATGCTTACAATTCAAAAGTATCGTATTCTTATCTAATACTTATTCATCTAAAGTATCTATTGCATTATGTAATAGTTTCTTTTTCAACTTTATCTACATGTACTGATGTTTATGTTACCTGTTTACAAAACATTATCATTTATATTCAACATGAATTATCTATTGAGTTTACATCTATCAAAGTCAATTCAAAATGCTAACAAAAAAATTAAAACACCAATATTAGTTTACAACTTTACATCCTCGTATCTTTAGTCTTTTTCATTGAAAAAATTATTTTTTCATTAGTATACAAGTTAATATTATATAATTAAGAAATAAAATATGCAAAAATAAACATAATTACTTATGGTTTTTAAAGTTTCTCACGTATTCCTTTTGCAAGAGAAGAAACGAACCTATTTTTTACAGCAATGAAAGCTGGATTGAGGACAGCAAAATCAAGATTCCGAGTCGAAAGAGGGTGCCGTGATACCATCCCTGTTTTCAGATTGATGGTCACTTTTTCTATCGACGCATGGATCAAATCCATTCTTTCAAGTGTATGCTCGACCGATAATATGTTTGGTGCCACCATCACAACTGTATCTCCACCATCCTCTTCCCATGCATTAATGCAATGTATGACATTAAGCCCAGGAACCTCGAACCACTTCATTTCCGACTCATCCTTAGCATACCTTGGTATTAGTCCTAGTCTAGGTATTTTCCCTGGGTCTGCACTCACGGGGGACCCACCACCGATCATCTCCATTGGGCTCATCCCGATTTGGATCTCGGGGAAAATGGCATAGTTTTTGGTGATGGCAAAGTCGTGGAGGAAAGATGGGCTTGTCAAAGAGAAAATTGGGACGTCGGGTTGTTTTTCTCCATTTTTGTCGAACCGGAAAAATGTTAAGAAAGGAGGCATTGGGCCGTAGCGAAAAGCAAAAGCCTCTTTGGTTTCTGGGTCGATTTTTGGGTGAGCTGTCATGCTCATGAAAAGCTTGCCGTCAAAGTCATGGCGTCCAGTGGTGATTATATCACCATTGGGTGCAAGTTTGACGGCATAGGGGAGATCTGACTCCCCTAGTGCATAAAGCTTATTGCCAAAATAGGCCAAGCTAGTGTTAGCTAAGCCAATACCTTTTGTCGGGTCAAATTGACCTGCCAAAAAACGGCCTGCTGCAACTGCCATGCGGGCTGCAGAGGCCGTCATACCATTAAATCCCGAAAAGACATTTGGGATAATGGAAAATCCCGCGTCTTTCTCAATGTTATATTTGTATGTTTTCACATATCGACTACAAAACGTGGCTTTTCCATTAGAAATACGAATAGCATGAAGCATGCCATCCCCATCAAACAAATGGTACGGTCCCCTCGGTAAGAACTGCGGGTTAGGCCCGTTGCGGAAGTACGCCCCGTCAAGACAACTTGGAAGTGTACCCTCAAGGACTTCACACTCGGTAGGAGGGAGTTCATCTACAGGTGCAAAGTTATCAGACAACACATGTTTCGGGTCAACAGACACCCTAAGTGGTGGATCAATGAAGTTGTTTATGATATTATCAAATGCATTTAAGAACGTGGATGGTAGAGACTGGTCTACCACCACTGATCTGCTTCGTTTTTCGATATTCAAAGATGGTGCTGATTTTTTCACTTGTTCATCATTAGGCCTCTTGGTGGAGGTTGTCACAGTTTGTGGTTTCTCTTCGGTTCTAACCGAAAAGACATGAAAAGAGGATTGTGGCGACAATGACGATGTCGGTAGTGGTGGTGATGAAGGGTAGGAGTTGGTAGAATTTGGTGGTGAAAATGTTGAAAGGAAAGATGAGGAAAGGCAATCCATGAATAATGTTGTTGTTATGGATGCTTTACCACAAATGTGAGGACACATGTTTTTATAGCAAAAGCTGGAAAAGGACCACACAGTTCCTTAATGCTTCAACTGTAAGATTTTTGTTATCTGTTTCTTCAAATATTTATTATCCATACAAAATGTAACACAAATCAATATCTGAATCTAGTTGATATTCATATCGACATGAGCACATATATTTAACGAAAAATATATAATGACAACATACTAGTCTGATCATGTGCCACCTTCGTTCGTGTGTATGTAAAACTTCTATGAATCCATTACGAGTATTTTCATCGTAAAAATTATGCTTAACCTCTAATACAAGTCAAGGCTATTCCATGTCCTGAATGAAATATTTCATCATGAAACATCTCACTTATTAGCTGCATCCGATACTGTTAATATACTTATGCTCGATCGGTTAATGTCGTGAAATCCAAAATACTAGTACAAAATGAATCGGAGATGAAAGTGTGACCGGCGTGCTAAAGAAGTTCAAAAATTTCTCCTTTTGATCCGCAGTTATCAAGCTTCACAATTAGGGGGCGAACACGGATAAAGCCGTGTTCATATGCGTTTGTTGAATTTTAACCGGACAAATAAACGGACACGATCTCTTAAGCGAACGTATTTTCGTGTTCATGTTCATTTATTAAGAAAATAAGGTTGTTCATGTTCATTTATGTTCTTTCACTAAGCACTCAACAGACATATACATATTAGGCAATAGATTATAAGCCCGAGCTCATGTGTGGATTCGGGTCTATTACGGTTTTCATGTATTACCTTTATAAATATTGAATCAATAAAACATATCTCATACGGGTTTTTTATCAATCTAACATAGTATTAGGCAATAGATTATAAGCCCGAGCGCATGTGTGGGTTCAAGTCCATTAGGGTTTCAAGTATTGCCTTTATAAAAAAATTGAATTCAATAAAACATATCTCCAACAGGGTTTTTTATCAATATAACATAATATCATAGCTCTAGGTTTGATCTTCGGACCTTGTCGGCAACCTTGAGTCGCCGCCTCAATGTCACCCCGTCAAACCCACCGCCGTTTATCCATATTAAAAATAACTGCAGCATAGTGTTTCGGCCATAACTCCTGAACCGTAAGGAGTTACCTGATGAGGTCAGCGGCCGTGGCTTCGTAATTAAATTGTTAGCCTCACTTTTTAGTGAAGTTGGCATCTTACACGTGAATTGGACTAGCTATAGATCAACTGCTAAACGCATGGACTGCTATTGTAAACGTGGGATATATATCTTATGGTTAGGCTATAAATACCCCTCATGTCTCTTCATGGGGGGTTGGTGAAAGTTCATTTTTGTTTCTCATTCTTATCTCAATAAAACACACATTTTTCTTTCATCTCTCTCTCTTACTTTCTCTCGCTAGAAACACCATGGCATATCTTTGTTTCTTTGATCAATCTCGTCCTCCCGATAAGGTGTTTTTGTATCGTCCTACAAGTGGTATCAAGATCTAACCAGGGGTGTATTGTATTCGCGTTTGTTGCTTATTCGTGAAATTAGCTTTTTCGAGCTTATTGATGGCTTATTTTCGTGGGCTTAATTCTGAAAAAAGTCACGAATTTTTTATTTTGTTGTTAACTGTTTTTGTTTTTATAACAGTTTTGTTGTTTTTTTGGTCTCTTCATGTTCCAAAACTTACAAAAAAAAAGTAGATTCGGTCTTCTTCATTCTTTTGGCTTATTTTGACCTTTCATAAGCTTATTTGAGGACCTTAGCAGATTCTGTGTTGTTGTTGTTGGGGTTTAGTGCTTATTTCTTTTTCAGGGCTTAATTTTGTTCTTCATAGCGGTTTGGCAGTAAGAAAAAAAACCAGATCCAGTTTTTAGGGAAAAGGTACAAAAGTACGAAAGTGACAGCCAGCGGTTTGATCGTGGCGGTTTGCCGTAGCGATTTGACCGTGACGGTTTGAATACAGGTGTAGCGGTTTGAAATTTTTCTTGGTCAACCTAAACAAAACTCTGCCCAATTGGAAATATGGCAGCGGTTTGGTATAGTCAACGGTGGTTTGACTATGGTGGTGGCGGTTTGAGTGTGGCGGTTTAGTGATGGCGGTTTAGAGGTGGTGGTTTGGTCACTTTTGTATCCCAGCGGTTTGGTCCCCACAAACCCAAACCGAGTCAACTCGGTCATTACCGAGTTGACCCGGGTCAACTCAACTGAGTTTGACCTAGTCAAAGTTCAAAAGAAAACGAAATGAAAAGAACAGACTCTTTGTTAAACCACAACAATAACATAACCTTATTACAACAACAACAACAGCCAACAATCATACTCCAAGCCTCCTTCAACCACAAATCCCATCGTCACAAATTCAGTCGACAACAAAAACCAACAAATCTAATCCTATCAATCTCATCGTCACATATACTCTCATAACTTCATATCCTCCATCAAATCAAATACATCTCACTATGACTCAAAATTAAAACAACAATTACAATGATCTCAGTTACAATCCTTTCGTGTGTTTCAATTCAATCAAACACAATCAACAGATCAAGAACACGAAAGGAAAGATTCATCACAGCTCCGTGTAGGTTATAAAACCTCTTTAATTTATGAAATTAAAAGAATGACCAATAACACTATGTTATAATCATTTCTTTTGTTTCTATTGACTCATAAACACAAGATACACCTACCTGAGATCTTTCACAGACCTTGAAGTTAATGATATGCATAAAAACGAAGGATCTTGGATTAGAACCTTTTAGCAATAAAGACTATAGATTGGTGTATTGGTGTTTATGATTCGAAAGGATGAGATGAGATGATAAGATGTAGGTTTAATGATGTGGTTTATACCTATTTTTGTTGTTGCGTATGAAGAAACGTTGAGATGAAGAGTTTGGTTGATTATGAGTTGTGACTGCGTGTTTTACCAGATGGGATTATGTTTTAGGGTTAGTAAGGAGTAATTTATATCCCTGAATAGTAGGGTTGGGTTTCTTAATTGTGGGCTTTAAACTGAATTTGGATATTTGGGCTGGGTTTTTTTCGGATTTGGAGTGGACCGGCCTATATGTCATTTGACATGTTGGGCTTTAACACTGGCCAGATATGTGGTAAAAGGAAGGGCCGGTGTGTGTCTCCTGATGGTTGGAAGTGCATCAAGAACGTGGGCTGAGTTATATGATATGTTGAGCCGGCAATGTTATGACTTTTATAATTTGGGCTCGGGTTAACGGATTGAGGCCGGGTAATTAAACAATTCATTTAGGGTAAAATGTAAATGTGACCGGGTTTTATTACTTCGACGGGCCATTCTAATCGTATATTTATTAAGCCTGATATCCGTTAACAATCATTTTAAAAATCACGAACAACAACACAACAAAAACAATACATTACACTAGAAACGATCCTTATCAAAATTCACCTTCATTCATAATGGCTAGTATTGGATTTTATGACTACATGGTTCTTGTCTGATGTTACTTATTTAGGATTGAAGTATCATTTCACGAAGAGTGTGCTTATTTCATCTTCGATTTTCTCTACAACGAAGATGACTTGTTCGTGCATATACGGTTTGTGATGAAGACTTGATTAATCTAGTTATACCTGATGTAAGGAGTTACATTGTAGTACTCACGGGTTATAGCTATCACTTTAGGGAGCTACATTGTAGTACTCAGTGTCTCACGTAGTTGATGAGTTTTTCAAGAGGTGCTGTATTTTTTGTATCTTTGTAACACCCCCAAAAATGTGTCGCAGCGGAAATATGTTCGGGAGTGTTACTTCATAATACAACAGCACAAGATACAAGAGAACGACCTCTAAATGTGTCGTTTAAAAAGTAATCTCGTTGATTTTCTTGAAATTGATAAAACATTTGTCTCATAATTGCATCACAATGAAAAGCTTGAAAGTAATACAACGAGATTTGATCATTTGCATGTAAGTAGAAATCCATGAATGAAATCTTGTCGATTTAGACTCCAATGCACATCAAGTAAGCCAAGCATCTAATTCACTTGAGAAAAACATGCTTAAAAGTGTCAACATAAAGTTGGTGAGTTTATAGATTTTTGTAAATGTAAATGTTGGAATCAAAAGATTTATAAAGTATGCATGACCATTTCAGTCCTTATAATAGTCGCCAAAAATGTAAGTGTAAATGTAGAACCGAAAGAGTATAGTGTCTACTGCTTCACCACAGTATAAATAAATAAAAGTTTAGTAATCAGTAATGTTCAACAAAGTAGTGTGGACCACAAGATTTCCAAAATGTATGTGACTACTATAACAGATACAGTATCACATAAAATGTATCTACTGTTGCGCTAAGCTCATGACACCGAAGCTAATTTGTGTAGCATATAATATGCCAATTGTATTCTGCCCTACCGGTGTCTGACCAAGACACCTAATGAGATTTGACATGATATATATTCGTTTATCGGGAGTCATGTGGGTAGTGAGCGCTACTCACCCGGATAGGGATAATTAGTCCCAATAGATCTATTTATAACATTCACGCTTACTTAACCAGTACAGTCGGTCAAGCAATTGACGGTTCATGATAGTTCGGGCAAGAGAGTGGTCTAATCGCTACTTAGGCAACACGTAAACAGGAGATGGTAACTGAAATACTTGTGTCCAATGAAGAAATAACCATTGTATTCATAAACAGCTTTAAATACTTAAATCCATAAGAAGAAAAAGTGTGATATGAATCAAGTAATCGAGTTTGTAAATGAGTATAAGTATGAGTATGTAAACAAGTATGTAAACAAGTTGTAATGAGCATGTATTCTCCCCCGAGATCTGTAAAGCAATATAAAACAAGTAAAAGATGGGCTATAAACTCACCTCGACGATGAAGAACGATTGGCAGAAGTGCACATATTAAGCACAACACAAACGGAAACCGGAATAATGCATTTGGGTTTTCCGATGGATGATTACATCAAAGCGACACGTTCATAAAAGATTTAGATTTTTAAGTTGTAATAGTTTGGTGGTTGGTTAAATAAAATAAGTCGAAAAGCAAACGCAAAGTATGTAATATATTCTGTATATATATGTCATATGAAAATGAACAATTATATAATTCATATGCTGAATTATATAATAAAGACAAGCATTCAAAAGAAATAATTTGAAGTATATAATACTTTGAAAGTATTATACAAGAAGTGAGAATAAATAATTAAACAAAATAGTTCGACACGTTTTCGAAAATCACCACTTTAATAAATATAATGTTCTTGCATAAAAATAATCGTACGTTTTAAGGTTACGAATTAAGTAAACGATGTTTCTAAAGTTTTTACAAAAAAGTTATGACTTTATTTTCTAGTCAGGGATTTATAAAATAATATTTTATAAATTAATATTTCATTTTCTTGACGGGTCGTAGCTAAAATAGTTGTCTCGTTTGTAAAATTATAGATTTCGTTTGTTGTCGAGTTATTGTATAATTATAATTTAAAATATCTTTAAACTATAATTTAGTCCTATTTATCGGTTTTCAAAGATAATAGAAATTGTAAAGAAAAATACTAAGTATAGAAATTTATAGAAATTTCGGCATGACCTATTCGTTTATACAATGTTTCCCATTTTTACAAAATTCAACGCTTTCCCATTTTCAATCAATCCAAGTTGAAAAATGTCCGTATGATTCAATATATATATCTTAAACGAAATTAACTAAATATTAATAAGAATAAGTAAAACCAAACACAACATATGTGTTGTTTAGACGTAAAACCAAACGCCCTATATGGGCTGTTAAGCCCATTGCCAAACACACCTTTCTGTTGTTATACGCAGATCCAAACGCCCCTGTTGGGTTGATAAATGCAGATCCAAACACCCCTAATGGAAGATTTAAACATAAATCCAAACACACCTTAGAATTTATAAATCACCAAAACAAAAATAATATATACTTCATTTATTAACCAATTTAAACCACCCATTTATATTCGATTTTATCACTAAATATTGTGACATGATTTACTAGTCGGTTTATAAAATCAAACACGCCTAAAGCGTTGTGCAAAACCAAAAAAAGCCCTAGTGGGGTCTAAGAAAACCCAACGCATCCGGTTGGTGTAAGAACCAAACGCACCCTTGGTGCTGATAACCACAAACTAAACGCATCCCTTAGTGTTAACTGCCGAAACAAACACTCCCTTTGCTGCTGCTAAACCACCGGAACAAACACCCTTGTGGTGTTTCTCTTAAACCATAACGCACCCTTGTGGGTTTGAGTAAACCAAACGCACCCTGATGGTGGCTAAGCAGAACAAACCAACGCACCCTTAGGTGTGGCTGAGGTGAGAGAGGTGTCAGTGGTGAGGGGATATGGGGGTGGTGGGAAACGGCTATGGTGGTGATAGGAGAGACGATTTGGTTTGTATGGGTGGACGTGTGAGATGTGGGGGGGGATGATGGTGGTGTAGATGGTGTGGTGGATGTGGTGATGTTGTTGATATAAGACGGTGGTGGTTGCCGGCGGCAGGCCAGAGGCGGCGCCGGAAAAGATGGAGGAGAGGGAAGTGGTGTGTGGGGTGAATAGGTTAAATGAGTAAAACCTTAGATAGTTATCTATATATACCACAAAGTTTTAAAAAAATATGACAAGTGTTAAATAGATTAGGGGGTGATGGTGTATATTCTTATGGTAACTTTTGTAAAATAATGGTTCGGGTCTCGTTTACGATACTTAACGGATGGTTCAAAACACGAAACTTGCGCCATTGCGTCCCAAATGATTTTTCCTATAAAAATGAGTATTTACTTGATAGTATTTCATAAATGTTTTTATAAAACTCATTTAAAAATGTTTATCAATTATTGGGTATCGTTTTTAAGCTTTGACCGTAAAATAAGTTTTAACTTTAACTTTCGCGTTTTAAAACAAACGTTTTTAAATAATATGTTAAACAATTTATTAAATAAATTTTGATAATTAAATATAATTTAATTATTTTTGTGTCGGTACGCGTTGTTCTCGTTTCTAAAATTTTGCGAGGGTATTTCAGTCATTTTCTGCTTGTTTTCGGGTCTCGGGCAAAACTAAAAAGTTGTCCGGAATGTCGTTTTACATCAAATTGCTTTAGAGTCCGAGTCGTGAAAACGTGATTTAGCGGGTCGTTTTTGATAAGTCAACTTAGGAATAACATATATCTTCTCGTTTTCAAGTCAAATAAGTTAAAAATAAATTTGCACATGAGAGATATGTAATAATAAATATGATTTATTATTTAAATATGTTCCGAAAAATTACCGGTTACGCGGTAATCGTTTTTATGTGACAATAAAAGATCAAAAGTCAAAAAGTCAAGTCGGACCCGAAAAGTCAAAGGGTAAAATAGTCATTTAAAATTTTGAAAATTGCCGGTTGTTACAGTACCTACCCCTTAAAGGAATCCCGTCCCGGGATTCGATTCTTGTTAACCTATTGTGTGATCAAGAAAAGATTTCAGATTTAATAACCAGTTTTTAAACATGGCGTTGATAACTTTAGTCAGCAAAATTAGATGTTTCGACACTTCTCAATATACCAAAAATTTTGGCTAGGTTTGACCAGGATATTTAATCCATCAAAATAGGTATCTCAAAAAAAATATCATTACAGGTTTTATGATTGATATAATCGCGTTATAAAGAGAGTCTCTTAATAGTGAAAGCATCAAAGGAGAAAGTGTAGTCGCGTGAGTATGCCTATATAATGTTTTAAATGTTCAAGGCCAGAGTCTAGTTTCTTATATCTGTAATGTTCGATGATTAATATCGGACGAGGCTAATGGATGTAAGTATTCAACTTACTTGGCAGTACTAGGATGTATCGCGACCTAAGTCTTCGTACTAGTGGCCCGAAATGAATAGTTCGACTAGATGTTTCGTCGATAGGTGTTTAACTGGTTTAAGGGGGTTTGCATTACCTATTGGATAAAGTTGTACGAGCTGGGACCGCTCCAGGACCCAACAACAGCAACCCTAACAACAATAATTATAACAAACGGTGATGGGATGCGGAGAGTGAGGACATTTTCAGAAACAATATCCCCAGAATAAAGTCCAACAAATGGGAGAAGCTCGTGGGAGAGCTTATGTGATAGGTGGTGGAATATTGTACTTAGTCTATTAGTTCGAGACTGAACCAAGTCCATTAGCTCAAGAGTGTAACAAGTCTGTTAGCTCCACAAACAGTTCATGATTGTAAGGATTTGTAACGGCAAAAGTAATAACTTCAGAAAGAGATAATGTAGTTCAAGTAAGGCCTTAAGATTCTGCTGAGTGGTAAGACACGATTGTGTTTCTAGACCTTTTTAACGGATTCCGGTGATTATCGGGTTCGAGTTCATACTCGTTTCATATCGGATACCATTAAGCCCACTCATTTATAATTCATTATTTGCATAAAGAAGCGTCTCAATTTATGTAAATAATGAATTGATAAACTTATGGTTCGGTGATTTACAATTTATTTATTTAAATGAATAGACATCCCAATCCTTTCAAGTAAAGAGATTATAAATCATCCTACTTAATAATTTTTAATGCAATACGCGTACTCACATAACCTTCAAGGTGGTGGTTAACATGACGATGCATGTTCTTAAATGAGTATAGGACGAGTGATTAAAACTCATCTTCGGAGACGGAGAGTAAAACAATCAGGGAAGATCGACCTAGAGTTCAAGATAGTTAATGAGTACTCGGTTAAAGTAAATAAGGTAAAAGTCTTTATGAACGAGTTACCATAACAATTATCGTATCAATCCTCCTATTACAAGTCCCGCCCATACAAAACTTGTAATACTTAGATTCACACATAATTCCATGAAAACAAAACTGTGACGGGTTTCGTATAAAATGATATTGTATAAGATTATGAAAAGTTTTAGAGGCTATTGTATAACTTACAATGTCTGAGAACGAAGTGAGACCATTGTGCAACCCACAATGTCTAAGAAGTAAAATGAGACCATTGTGCAACCCACAATGTCTTAAGAAATGTTCTATTATTTATATAAATAACTCTTATATAAATAATCGTGCGATATACGCAAAAGATGTAAGCAAATATATTATACATATGTATGTCATCTAAGCACTTAATGTAACAAGTAATGTAAGCAAGTAAGCAAGTAGTGTGTATGCACTTTGAAAATGTTTGATGTGATGCAATGTTTGTAAAAACGGTTATAGTTTAGGTAACATATGCAACCTAGTTCTCTATAACCTGGCTCCGATACCAATCTGTAACACCCCCAAAAATGTGTCGCAGCGGAAATATGTTCGGGAGTGTTACTTCATAATACAACAGCACAGTATACAAGAGAACGACCTCTAAATGTGTCGTTTGAAAAGTAATCTTGTTGATTTTCTTGAAATTGATATAACATTTGTCCCATAATTGCATCACAATGAAAAGCTTGAAACATATATATTATATATATGTACGCCATGTAAGCACTTAGTGTAACAAGTAATGTAAGCAAGTAAAACAAGTAGTGTGTTTTACTCTTGGATATTGTTTGATGTGATGCTTGTTTGTGGAAAACGGTTATTGTCTAGGTAACATATGCATAACTAAGTTCTCTAATAGGCCAGTGCTCTGATACCTCATTCTGTAACACTCAAAAATTGTTTGTCGCAGCGGAAATATGTCCGGTGGGCGTTACTTCATAATACAACATAACACGATACAAGAGAACGACCTCTAAAATGTGTCGTTTGAAAAGTATCTCGTTGATTTTCTTGAAATTGATATAACATTTGTCACCATTATGCCTTCATAATCGGAAAAAGCTTGAAAGCAATACAACGAGATTTGATCATTTGTATGTAAGTAGAAATCCATGAATGAAATCTTGTTAATTTAGACTCCAATGCACATCAAGTAAGCCAAGCATCTAATTCACCTGAGAAAAACATGCTTAAAAGTGTCAACATAAAGTTGGTGAGTTCATAGGTTTGTTTAAGTATAAATGTTGCACCAAAGATTTGCAAATTGTGTATGACCATTTCCACCCTTATAATAGTCACAAAATTGTATATATGACAGTTGGACCGCAATTGTTCAAAGTATGCATGATAATTAAAACCATCACAAAATGTTTCAAGTATGTATTGCCCAATAAGTGATTACGATTGCTCTAAGTTCATAACATCAATGATGGACATGTGCTAATACCGGGTGCCCTACCTGGCATACCCGAGCATTAACTTTATAAACATGTACTCATACTAGGTGTCCTACATAGCACACATGAGAATTGACTTAATGGACATGTACTCATACTAGGTGCCCTACCTGGCACACCCGAGCATTGACTTATTCGACATGTACTCATACTAGGTGCCCACCCTGGCACACCCGAGCATTGAAATAATGTGCTCATACTGGATGTCCTACTTGGCACACCCGAGCATTGAAATAATGTACATATAAACGGGTTTGTAATGCTAGGTAACTGAGTGTGTTAAAAACATGTTGCAAATCAAGTATGCAATTGGCGTATGTAAATAAGATTGTTGTTGAATATGTAAACAAGTTTAACGAGAATGCGTATTCTCCTCGAGATTTGGTAAGTAAATCTAAAACATGTGTAAGATGGGGCATATTAAACTCACCTTGTTAATAGATGGAATGAAGTGCGCAAATAGCCAAGCAACTACTCTTAGCCAATCTCGACGCTAACAAAGTCCAAACTTCCCACTCACATGATCTCCAAGCGAACCAAGGACGGATCAAAACCGAACTCGCGTCTAGCAATTCTCATCATGAACCCTGGTGGTCTCAACACGAAGTCTTAACCATGAATGTTTAACGTATGCCCAACACTACGCATGGTCGCGAGCATGAGCACGAGCACTAAAATAAACAAGACACTATCGAACCCACGACAAGCCGTACCCGCGAACATCTAAAATACCAATCGCGAACCAAAGCGTTATTCTCACACGAACCAAAACCGACTCGAACCACGAACCAATACCCGAACTAAACTAGCACTAGAACAAACAAAAACAAGACTTAGAGACGTACTCACGTACACCGAACAGACACCCGAACAAGACACAAACTCAAACAATACGGACGTGAACCACACTTTATAGGGATCCATGATTGATGAGAGCAAAGAAAAGAAATTTGAAGAGAGAAGAAGTTAATGAGATTGTATGGCTTTTCACTGCTAATGCTTGTGACTTACTATTTATAATGAAAATATCTTATCTTTTGGTTTCATAATTTCCATGTAGAAAATTATGGGTGTGCATTATTGTGCATGATTAAAGGTGGTGGCTGAATGGACGTGATTGCTGGCGTGATTTCGGGAATGTGATGGGACTTTGCATATTATTATATATTGTTATTATGGCCAATAATGTTAGGATGTGAGAAATGGTCGACCAAATCACTCAGTCATGCTTTCTTAATAGTGTTCATATATCATATAATTTATTTGATAACTTATCATGGCCCAAGAAGGAACTTACATTGCTGGATGGAGTGGTGGACAAAGAAAATGTATGCGTTTATTTTGTATAAAATTTTGAATAAGTGGGTATTGTTATGGCTAATGGGTAAAGATGTATAAGATTGAAGAGTTAGGCGTAACCACAAAGCAAAAAAAATGTATATGATAAAAATAAAATTACAACATATGGGATATTTATCTGATATAATAAAATATATAGAGCACGTAAAGTAATATTTAGTCTAAATCCGGGTTCACTTTTAATATACATTTATTACGAACGCGAGAAAACCTATTCGGTTAACTGAAATAAATATATTTTATGTAAAAATAAAATAAATAGTAAAAGTATAAATTAAATAATGACCTGAAAATGTGGATTGTCACAGTCTCCTCGTGTTAAATAAATTGTGATAATTAAATATAAATTTAATTATTATCGTGTCTATACGTGTTGTGTGCGGTTTTTCACAATTTACGAGATATCTTCTTGTTTCAAGTCAAATAAGTTTGAAAAGTAAATTTGTAAATAAGAGACATGTAATAATAAATATGATTTATTATTTAAATATGCTCTAAAAAAATTACCAGTTACACGCTAATCGTTTTTATGCGACAATAAAAGGTCAAAAGTCAAAAAGTCAAGTCGGACCCAAAAAGTCAAAGGGTTAAATAGTCATTTAAAGTTCTGAAAATTGTCGGTTGTTACAGAAAGAATTCTAAGACTGGTTTGGTATGTTTTTTTGGTTTGTGTTTAGATGAAGGATGATTGATTGAGGAAGGATATGGTACAGGTGACGAGCAGATTTGCTTATTTAGAGTATAAAAAAGACGTAGGGTTATGAACTGTTACCCTAGTTATCTATTTTTCTTATTGGGCTGTGTACTTTATTAGATATTGAAAGTTAGATTTGTGCTGCCCATATAGGTTTACTACAACTCGTGTTACTTGTGCTGCTCATAAATTATAATATGGTTCCTACTGATGTAGATATGGATATTATTTTATGGGCTGCTTCGTGGTTACGTTGGATTGATGGCAGTGTATGTTAGTATTGTTTGGATTCGATGTTAATGTTGTTCGTTTATTATTAGTACTGCTACATTCGTTACTACTGCCAAAGGAAAGTTAAACCTGCCAGTTATGTGTTTCTGCTGCCAAAGTAAACCATGAAACTACTTAATGCTGCTAGTTGATCATTAGTGCTGCCATGGTAAAATTGTTGGTTACTACTGCTTCGTATATTGGTTTCTATTGCTATAGTATTTTTAAGCAGTTTATGCTACTAGGTTTGTTCTTGTGGATAATACTGCTGGGAATTTTGGTTTTATTCTGTAGCAATTGTCCAATGTTAGACAACACACGTCTTTTGGATCTCGATTGGTTCAAAATTTATTCTTATGGGTTATATAGCTATTATTTTCAGGATTTATTGAAGATGTGATTACGAAGATGGTTGTTTATCACTTATTTGATGGTGAAGTGGAATTTCACAGGTATGTGTTCCTATCATATACTCAATGTCCCTTTGCACATCTTTTGGAGTTAACTTGTCAAAATCTAGCAAAGGTGTGTGTATGTGATCTACCAAACTTATGGATGCTCTCATGCTCACATTTGCTATCACTTTGGTTATGGGCTCATAAAGAGATGAGGATTTTGTTCAAGAGGTTGCGATCTCCTTATACTTTGGTCTTGGTATGAGTTCGAAGTCACATAGATAGTACAAGATATAAGACACAAGTTTGGGTTATTCTACTTCAGCATCAAGTTCGTTATACTTAGTTTTCTTCATCATAATCATTACATAGAGCCTACAGAATTGAAGATTCATGAAATGGTTAACATATGGTTTTCAGGGGAAGCTTATTTATAAAATGTTTAACCATTTACATGCACCACATGAGATGAAGGTTTTTACTACTGTAATTCATTATTACTACTGCTAGTTTAAGTTTCTACTGCTCAAGTTCATTTATCTTAAGGCGCGTCATGGAGGGTAATTTGAGTTGTTGGAAGGCTAGATTAGAAGTGTGATAGTGGTTTGTGGTTGTCAAAATCAAAGTCGCATACTTTAGTCCCTTATTTGATTATGACAAAAAGGGGAAGAAGGCTTTACAAAGAAGAATTGCAACTAACAGATCCTTGGTGGTATAGCATGGATTAAGGAGAAGTTTTGTTTCATTCATATATATTAACTTCAGGGGAATAAGTTTGTGCTTATTTTGGTTTTGTCATTATCAACCAGGGAAAGATTGTTGGGAATTATATTTGAGTTGATAAGACAAAACAATGAAACAAGAAGGGTCTAAGTCGTGTAGATGGAATTCTACAAAAGATGAAGATTCCAGAAGATCTCCTTAAGAAGATAAAAGATATAGAAGATAATATTAAATGTTAGGAAGATATTATTTGTTCTTATCTTTTGTAAAACCTAATGTCTCTAATATATAAAGAGACATAGGCGTGTACTTTTCTGTATGTGTCAAGATGTGAACATCAGAAAATGTGTGTGTGTTCTAGGCGTTAAGTCTTAATGTAGACACCTAGGTTGTTTGGGTTTTAGCCCCAAGATCAATGTTTCATTGATCCTGTTAGATTAGGTAACCGTTCTACAGTTGATCGTGTAGAATTGGTGCTTGTAGTAGTCATGTATCATGGAAGATAATGATGAAAACCTTGTTAGAGTAACATTGTTCTTGTGCTATTTCCGTTATGCATATGTTTATGTTCAATGTTATTTATCCTAGATATAAAGTCTAAACAACCTGAGCTTACAATGATCTAAGGAGTTATATGAGACTCCACAAACTTGTAGAGGCTTGATTGGATATATAAGATTGAGGGACATCAAAGACTGAAGATTCATTGATAGATACTCATATTTCAGTATTGTTTCGTGATGGTCCTTCAGTGGGTTAGGTAGTGATTTGTTTATTCTGATCATTTTGCTCATGAGTCCCTTTAGTGTTGATTAGGTCAGGTGGACCTTCATTATCCTCAGTGAGAGGTATACCAGGCTTGTTTGGAGCAATCACTTCAGGGACAAGGTTTTCTTAGGTAAGTTCAGTGAGTGAACGTCCATGAGGAATAACATAGTATGAGACATCATAGTCTACTTGATGTTGTCTAGATGTGTCATCCTCATGAATAAATTCATCAGGAGGAGATCTAAAGGAATCATTAATTCTAATCTCATCCTATAATGTATTGGTAAACCTGATGGCTTCCATACTCTCATTAAATGTCACATGATAAGTCTCCTCTACTTGTTGTCTTCTTGTGTTGAAGACTCTAAAAGCTTTTGAGATAAAAGAATATCCTAAGAAATAACCATCATCAGCCTTAGCATCAAATCTGCCTAGATGATCCTTGTGATTATGAATAAACACGGGGCATCCAAACACATGAAAATAGTTGATATTAGGTATTCTTTTTCTGAATATTTCATTGGGAGTCTAGAAGTGTTTAGATAGTACTGGTCCATTCAACATTGTTCTAGCAGCCTCAATGATTGTTCTATTCTTTCATTCAGTTACACCATTTTGTTCGGGTGTATAAGGAGAAGAGAAGTTCTAAGAAATTCCTTTCTCATCACAAAAACTTTCAAGCTCATGATTTCTAAACTTAGTTCCATTATCAGCTCTGATTTGTTTGACTTTCACATCATTTTAGTTTTCTACCATCTTGATAAAAGACATAATCATTTCAGGTGCTTGACTCTTCTTTATGAGAAAGTGAACCCATGTGCACCTTGAGTACTCATCTACAATGACTAGGGTATACTTCTTATGATTTATAGACATTGGACTTACTGGTCCAAATAAATCCACGTGAAGAAGTTGCAAACACTTCCTGATAGAGAAGTTTTGTTTAGTTTTGAATGAAGCTCTACGGTGCTTCCCTTTTTCACATGCTGAGTAAGGTTTACCCTTTGAATAAAATAGGGAGGGAAGACCAAGAACTTTGTTTTGTTTTGCAAGTTTATTAATGTTCTTAAAATTAAGATGTAATAGCCTTTTATGCCCTAGCAGTTTATACTCTATGAGGATTTGGCAAAGAAACAGGCCCCATTTAGAGTCAATGATGACATGTCAAGGACATATACATCATTCATTCTAGATGCTATCAGGACAATTTCTTTGTTAGTGATTGTCGTGTCCTCATGCAATATTATATGCTCTAAAACCAAATACCTCAAAACCTCCCCAAACTAATCCTTTGAAAAGTAGCAAAGTCTTTTGTGGAGAGAGTTTAAAAATCACAACTTTTAAAACACCCAATCTTCCTATTTTTCAAAACTTTTTCCATTTTTTTTATCTTTCTAATTTACAACTTACAACTTATTCATGTGTGACATAATGTATTGCTTTCATTATTTATTGATAACTTTTAGGATCACGGAACAAAAAGCACAATTTAGTGTTCAAATAGATAAATTCATCGTCCCCGATTTTCACCTCTCCAAGCCAAGCTTAAAAACAAGATCATTGCAAAATACAAGTTATGATGCTAACACTACTCATAAAAGCTAATTGTGTACTTACTTTTCCTCCCTTATTCCTAATTTCCTCTAAGGATTTTATTATTATTATTGGTGACAAATAAATTATGTCCTTATTAATAAAGTAAACCCGGTTTAGACCATTAATAGTTTGAAATCCTTTCCTAAAGAGACGATGTGGTGAGAATAAGGTCCACATTAAGGTTCTAATTTCGCATGATTTAGGGGTTATCCTTTTTATTTCATCCGAAACAACTCAACTACGAGTCCAGAGACGGAGGCTTTATTTAGATAACCCCGGAGTCGAAATTTGGCTTTATTCTTCTTCTTATTATTATTATAGCAACATTATTAAACCTTGGTCCTTTAGAAGGCTGCAACATCGGTTGTGAGCCGGCAAGAGGTAGTAAACTTTTATCAGCCCACAGTTTTTATTATTATTATTATTACCTCCACCCTTTAAACGACTACCACATCGGTTGTGAGCCGGCAAGAGGTAGTGGTCTTATTTCGGCTTCGGTTTATTACATAACTATTATTATTATAGCCAAATTTCAAGTCTTGTGGTCTTTTAACAACTGCCACATCGGTATGCGAGCCGACCATGGTCCAGGAGTCTATTTCCCCACAACACTGACAAAACCTCGATGTGTACCTTACTTTCACCAGAAGGAATCTCTACGAAGGGATCTTGTGATACATATAGTATGCCAAATTAAGTATTCCTGATGTGTACTCATCTTAATCACAAAGGAACTAAAGAAAACTTCTATTAACTAATTATTAACCAAAAAACCGCACAACTCTATTTATTAAACAATTATATATAAAGGTGAAACAAGCTAATGGGAGAAAAAGCCACAATTAACACTTATGAGCCTTAAAGAAATCCAACTATTCTATGTTTAGCATCAAAACTTATACTCTACTCTATCATCTCTTGTTCTTCACAATTTAAAATTTCTAATAAAGAAACTCGTGAATACTTAGCCTAATGAATTAAGATCGGCACTTTAACAAGTCACATAGACTGGCAACAATCTCAATTCTAATAAATCGAACTTCGCATATTTAAAATCAATTATGGGAACTTGCAAAGTCTTGACTTTTTTAAGCTAGACTTGCGTTTTATAGCTCCTTGTATAAAAGATTAGCAAAATCAATCTATTTACAGTTAAGGAGAAAGCTAAGATATAAAACCGGTCGGGTCAAAATTTACTTTTCGTTCTCTCCAACGGAAAGCCTACATTTGTGTCAATTGTTTTTTTATTTTTCAACTAACTATTTATATTTTTAACATGTTTTTTTGTGAACAAAAAAACTAGATATTAAGGCTTATAATTTAAAATTTTTGTGGAAAAACGAGGTACGTGAGAACAACGGGCAAAAGTAGGTAAGATCATATCGAAGATATACTACCCCATACTAAAATTAAACATTGTCCTCAATGTTTCCTAGCCTAAGACTTAAAAACCCCATACTAGAACTCAAAAAGTCGAATGCATAATCCAAGCATGGAGAAAGTATCACAAAAATCTCAAGCCGTTTATCAAGTATGCTACAAGATAAATGTTAGTCGATAATAATCTAGGATATCGGATTTCCCCAAACTAATGGCAAGCAAAGGCTAGGAAGCTCGAGTGGACCGGGACAAAACACCGAACACGAGAGTCTTCAAAAATTTTGGGTCAATCCTACAAAAAATCATAAGCACAAACAACAAGAATCGGAAGAGTACAAGCCTCCTCACATCACAATAGAAATAAGAAAGAAGAAAAATTGGATAAGCATGGGGTGCCTCCCACGAAGCGCTTTGTTTTTTGTAACCGAGTCACATAGCTTGACTCGATCCCCGAATTCAGTTGTCCATGAGGAAAGCAAATGGAAAAGAAAATCTCAATCGGGCTTTCATTAATGTTTGGATAAACATTAAAGCACATGAAAGTTTCATCCCGATGAGATGCCACCGGCTCTAATTAGAGATGTCGGGGTCAAAAATGGTGTCTTCACTCCCGGTGGAGAGAAGTAAAGGAGAATCCACATGGTAGGTGAGATACGGTAGAAAAATGTGACACCTCGGAAAAAATGTAGAACTTTTGTTCCGTTATGTAAAGTATGTATCGCAAGCTATTCCAAAAGTATCGTTATTTTCCCAATAAAAGATCTTTAAGGCGGACATCCAATATTTTGTGCTAGTAAAGCGTTATAATAACGGCATAAAATCGTCATTTTATTTCGGATCAAAAAGAGGTACTTAAAGATCGCGGAACGATAAAAATCATATTTGATTTTGCGCTACAAGAACCAAAATCGCCGACTATATTACTTTGAGAACCTCATTCACACTTCATAAACCAAATCTAAAGGAACCAATATTTAGAATTACGAAATCAACAATATAACTTGACGTTCATTTTCAAATGTGCAAGCTATCTAACAGTCCATCAGTGTTAATTCAAAATGAATGAATTAGCATCATTCATTTCACTTTGATACAATGTCCTATTACTATTTTGAATTTATTCACCTGATACGTCTTGTTCAGTTTCAATTTCTCTTTACCAAATAGTAGCTATTCTTAAATACGTATTATAGAAAGTTGATCATCACGAATATTAAGCATACAATAACAGTGTATATGAATTATACCATTCACATGCATGATTCAGTTAAACTAGTTAAGACCTTGTCGTATAAATAGGCATTCCTTGACGAGCTATTGTTCCAAAGCCCTAAAAAATTGGAAAACAAATATCTTCAAAAGTAAAAAAAAAAACCAAAGAAATGTTAAAAAAAAAAAAGTGTCAGTGGAGTAAGTTTTCAAGAGCTTAAGTGAGTGTGGCTTTAGAAGGAAGTAGCCACCAAGTTCCAAACTTTACCACCATCTTTTTCCTTCTCACAATCATTCGATAGCTCGGACTCGGTAAGTCGTGCTAGTTAAATTACATTCATATGTCATGTAGTTTACGAAAGCCTTGACCTCGATGATATTCGACGATTATAACCAAAGAGTGCTGCATAAGTACGTGCACATACGAACACTTTAATCGTGGCATACTAAAAGGTACATATAATAAATTTGTAAAATGAAGTATCTACACTTGAAATAACAACCTGAAACAGACTTGTAAAAAAGCCACATTAACCTTGGTAACAAACCTGCAAAGACGGCGACCATGCTTAGCTATTATATGGATATATGAAGCATGCCATATGCTTTACGCACGCATGCTAAAACCCATCGCTACAACATAAAATAACCAATGTGTAGCAAAACATGTAACTAAAAATACGTATGTACTAGTAATAAATGAAAACAGGAGACCCAATTCAATCTTAAACGGCACATAAAACTTGCTATTTGAACTCGTTAAAGGTGACAAACCTTAAGGGTTTTCACTGTGAGATGTGAGGAACAAACCCTCACATGAAACCACGACGTACGACATAGATTTAACCTGCTCATAGGATCATGCATGCATGTTGCTTAACAAGAAATAGAAAAGAAAAGCAGTGCGTATAAAATCAATGTATTGCGACGTTAGGCAGCAAAAAGAAAAGGAAACAAAGTGAAACCATGACAATATACATACAATGGGAGGGGTTAACGTTGTGACGAAGCGAGTATAAGCAAATGGGTGCTCCACTGTCGAGCGATAGAAAAACAGAAAAAAAGAAAAGAAAACGCGCAGCTGATGTTGGATTGCTCCATACACAGAACGTCCTTGTGTTTAGAAAAATAAAGTCTTCTGTTACTACATAAGGGTAGCATGCGAAAATTGATAGAGAAGTAATATATATACATATGGGTTTTCTGAAAGTATAATTGAACCTAAAACAATGAGTTTCTAACTCATGTTTTTTGGGTGCGACAGACTTGTGGCAACAAAAAGAGAACAACAGAGAAGGAGGACCATGTGCTATATATATATACATATAATAATCTATATAAGAAGACTAGAAGAAAACCTATACATGTATTATCAAGAGTGCGTGAGTGGAAGCAGGTGACACCACAAAAGTGGTTGTCAAACCTACTGTTGTCGTGAGCAGGAAAGCAGAAAAACAGAAAAACCTGAAAAGGATAGGCCATGTGGGTGTCTAGTATGGTACTATAATAATACATATGATATTTTCTAAATTATACATGTAAATTACTTTGTTAAAGTTAGACGTAAAAGAGTATAGACATTTGAATGAGTTCGAGTTTTGAGTCTTCGCAGCCGAGCTCCCAAATGGTTCGGTAAACTTATTTAACGAGCCAATGTTTGCTTCGATAAGTAGAAAGTTTAAATAACATTTTCTTACGACTTAAAATGTGTGCCCGCGAAACCGAGCTTTAAAGTAGTAGTACTATTTATAAAAATATGGTTAACGCTAAAAATATTTTAAAAGTCTATTCGGGTTTAAATATAAAATTATGAGAACGAAAGAATATAAAATATATTTTGATAAGAGATTTAAACGAGTTAAGAGAGTCGTAATGTATAAACCTGATAAATACACAGATAAATTAACAACTTCGATGTAGAATAAAGAAACGCGATAAATATAATAACTTACACATAATGTTCACCTTTCTTAAATATAAAAGCATGAACTTGTAAATGTAAATGTGACGCATAATTATATTAACAGATTCTGTATAGATATTTATTATTGTAAGGTCGCCATTAGAGCCACAGTTTAATTAGCACTTTGAAAACATAAAACGTAAACTCATAAACGACGATACCCTTTGACCCATTTGCATAAATCATTGCATTAAGTATTAGTATGTAAACTCAGACTTTGTCATAATTATTTAGGTGTTTGACTAAGTCACTGTTTGACGTGCCTTAAATCCATTACCAATCTCAGACGATTAACTGTCAAGGTGAGTTTTCATAGCCCCTACTCTATTATTTTAAATCATCTTTTAGGGTGGGAACTTTGCTTATTTTAAACGTGTGAATACAAGTACAATTACTCATTACTGATTGGTCTAAGTCCCGATTTAACCCAAGTTGCTAACGAATTTATAAAATTCTGGGAAAAATATGAAAAGTCTATTGAACTAGTTGGGACTTAAGAAAAATAAGAAAACTGAAAAAGAAATTAAAATAAGCAGTCAAATAGGCTAAAAGGGCTGAAAAGCAAAAACTGTTAAAGAATGGTTAACTATTAAATTTTGTAAACTATACCCGAAAAAGTCCCCAGGGCAGATGGTGTGAGTGTGTGTGTGTGTAAGGTTGAGGAGGGTAGAGGTCCAGCGTTCGAGCCTTGCTCACCCTGGATTTCCCATCTTCCCTTTTTTATTTTTTTGCAAAAACTTTAAAAAGCAACAGATTAAAAGCAACTATATAAGAACATTTTATAAAAAAATTTCTTGTGGAAAACTTAGAACTAGCTAGAAAACAGCTTATTAAATCAGACAGATTGCACTAAACTTCTTTTTTTGATTTTTTCAAAACTTAATAAGCTTAAAAACTGAAATAAGCTAAAACTAGGACTTAATAAGCTATAACTATCCTAAAACTAACCTAATAAGCACAACTGAGCTAGAAATAAGCAAATTCCAAAAGCCATAAGCTAAAAATCAAATTAAGCACTTATGAGAAAACTTCTATGAAAACAGACAACCAGCAGACTTTGAGCTTATTTTTAAGCATTAAAACAGAACCTTATGGCAATAAGCCCTATACCTACTTAAAGCTTGACCTATAAGCTACTTGAAATAGCTTTTAAAAATCATTTTGAAAATCAAGAAGGCTAAGAAAAAGCTAGCTGAAAAAGGCTTTTATACTCAGTACATGCTGAGTATTCTTTTATTTTGAAAAGACAAAATGCTGATTTTAAAGCTTAAAAACAGATGACAAATAAGCTAATTAAAGCAAACAAAGCTTAAACATATCTAATATACCCTACAAACTACTTGTGCACAAAATTTCAAAGTCTAAATTCTACTTTTACTTGCTGAATTTTGAGATTGAAAAAGGTTATTTGTCAATGTATGCTGCTGATGCAGTTTGCACACAAGATGACCAACACTCAATTTAACAATATGCAGGCTTAAAAACTTTGTTACTACACCTATTTCACACTTAACTAAGAGCAAAAAGAGAAATAACAAAAGCTGGAAAGGACTTAAGCTAAAAATGCATGAACTTCTGAATTATACTAACAGATGCTAACAAACTTTTTATAAACTAGATAAAAACTTGATTAACTCTAACTCAGACCTTAAATCAAGATCTAAAACTGAAATATAAAGGTTTGAAATATGCCAAAGTGGCAAGAACTATTACCAGTACTAACTTGTGGTTAGTACTGGCCTTGATCCAAACACCCCTTTAGAAATTTCAATTTTATATTTAGCTTAAGATAATGAGAGTTAAGGCTTAACATACTAAAACCAGATAACAACAAGCTTATAACATACCTTAAAAACAGATTTAAGCTACTAAATAAGCAGAATCTATAAGCTAACAAGTAATGCTACTATTTTTGGATTTTTATGACAGTTTTATCACAATGACTTGCAGATTAAGATCTTAACTATTAATTGAACTGAATAAGCATTAAACAACTGAAATAAGCAACATTAAGTAAAACTAAACAATAATAAGCAACAAGCAATAATGAACAAGCAATAAGCAAATAAGCATTTAAACAAGAAACAAAGCTAAAAATGGTAAAAAGAAATGTTTACCTCAACTCCTTGCTCAAAACAGGAGTGATAAGATCAAATTAAGCTTTAACCTACCCAACTTATTAATAAGCACTACTAAATACCCATAAGCTCTTCCAAATTTAGCTTATCATCCAAATTGAGCTTAAAATCCAAATTCCTTAATCAATAACCAAACTCAAATAAGCTTATTACAGCTAATGAACCTTTGAGAGAGAAAAATAGCTTAACACTTAGCTTAACAGCTTATTAGTAACTAATTAAAAACACTTTTGCACATATGAAAAAGAAAGTTTAAGAACAAACAGAATTTTATTAAATGAAAAGGAAGATTACATTGCTGAAAAAGAGATTACATAAAATAAATGACAATAAGCTGAAAAATTAAGCTAAAAGCTACTCTATACTACTCTAAATTATCCTACTCCTAGTTATCTTCTACTGTGTGAGCTTCCCTCCTATTTATAGTGATGTGAGGAGTCTTCTAGATCCAGGGACGCTCCTCCTTCATCTAATCATAGCCTTTGATCCATAACTGCCTTCATACCACTTTGATCTTAGCCGTCCATTGCTTTCCACGTACGTTTAACCAATCAGAAGTGTTGGGATTGCCAACGTGGACATCTATGTGTCAGATGAAGGCTTCTAGAAGGGTTAATTATACTTAAATGAAGTTAATTGGGCAGGGTAAATTTGGGGAAGACGGGTGAACAGTGAAAACTGTTTTTCCCGCTCTCTTTTCTTCTTATATCTTTTGTTTGACTGTGGGAAAAACGGGAGTTGACTTGGGCTCGGGTTTATATTAAAAGGGATTGGGCCGGTGTTTAGTTTATTTGGGCTCGGTTAAAAGGGTTAAGGGTAAATGGGTTTATGGTTAAAAGATAACGACCGTTAGTCCTTATTAGTTTTAAGGACTAACGGTGTAAATTATTTTGGGACTTTTTGTGAAATTGATTTAACATTAAGGCTCATTTAGGTATTTTGAGGGTTTTGTCTTTTTGTGGGTTGACCAATGGTTGACCAAGGTTGACTTTGTTGACCTTTGCTAGAAATTCCCGGCTCTTGTACACTCTTTCCTTCTCGTGTTTGGCTTTGTCCGTTTTTGCTTTGATTTTTGTCCATTTCTTTATTACCCGTACCTGCACATACACAAACACAAAAACAAGCATATATTTGCCATTTTTACATGTTTTTGGTCTTTTGGGTTCGTTTTACAAGGTAAAAGGTATGTGTAAAATAGCACATACCAACTATTGAATGTGAGAAGAACCGTTTAGAAGTGAAAAGACTATTAGATGTGAGAAAAGATGTTTATGAGATGTGAGGACCAAAATTTGTATGTGAGGGGTTTTAGTATGTAGTGATAGATTGTGAGTATAGCGATTGTAAGGATTGTGTTTGAGAATGAGACGCATTTCATTATGAAATTCACTTGACTATTGACAACATAAGCAATGACACTTATGAGTGTTGAGGATGAGCTGTTGATTATAGAGAGATATTAAGTTGGGCATAGGTTTGTGCTTTGTGAAAGGTAGTTCATCCTTCATGGGTTGTAGTAGTGATAAGTCATTATTAGGTTGTGATTATGTTGGTGGTGAAGGATTACATGGTGAATCTTCTTGTGAAGATGACTCGGTGGATGACTCAAGACTCGTTTTTTATTTCACCTTGTTGGGTTGAAGATGTACGAGAACTAGTAAACATTAACAAGAGTGAATAATAGTTATGAGGTTTGGGTTTTGACATTTTTTTAAAGAAGTGACATTTTAATTTGCATTTCGCGAATTAAAAATACTTAAAGTATTTCGGATGAAATAATTAAGCTGTCACGACGTATAGAATATAATAGATAAGAAATAGAAGCTAGACCAGTAGAAGAGAAAAAGAAATATTTATGAGAAGTGTTCCATCATTCCGACCTAGACGAAGATAATTGAACAATTTGCGCTTGAGGGGTAGAGAAAGAACGTCGACGATGTTATCTTCAGACAAAACTTATTTGATGGAAATGTTTCCTTTTTGGACATTGTCCCGAAGGAAATGGTGACGTATCTCGATGTGTTTCATTCGCGAATGTTTGGCAAAAGACCATACGTGTTTGAGTGTGTTTTCCTTCCCACTTAATTTGTGCTCCTCCGGATATAAAGTGTGAAATAATAAAAATAAATAAAGAAGAAAACAAATGAAGATGAAAGCGACGAGCTTTACAATGTCAAGACGGATGGTGGTTAGCGTACGATGAACTGCATCCACGAAGTTATGTAGCTCTTTTCGAGCATTGCGAAAGTTTACAGAACAATCGCACGACGAGGTATGAGGTTGTCTTAAAGGTGGTAGCAGAAATGGTGGATGAAAGAAATTAGCCATCTATATGATTGTAAGACGGCTGATTGAGTAGAAGGTAGATGGTTAGATTTAGGAAAATGAATTAAAAAGAATAATGAGCGAGAACGTAGAGATATGAGTGAGACTTGATTTAGAACTTAAGGATGAGCTTCAGTGATAATTTAAGATCACTACACGTCGGTAGGTGATCGTAATTACCCGAAATAAAAAGAATGTTTTCGTTGAAGAGAAAAAGAGAGCGTTTTAACTTATGTTGTTAAAAGGCTTCATTGAATTTTTGGATAAATGACTTTTAACGTTTGCAATCGCAAGTTAAAATACTTGAATATTTCGATGAAAATATAGTTAATTGTCAAACCTACTGAGGATTTTAGATTTGTACTAACCTATCCTTGACAGAAGAAGGGATTATTTTAGGAAAAACCGTGATGAAGATTAACGGAATTGTGAATGAAGACTCTCGATATTAAGAACATTTTTACTACTCATTTGACTTTTTGATTTGTGACACGGACGCGAAGAAAAATATTCTAGTGTGAGAAATCTAGTAACCTTAGAATGCATAAGAACAACATAGTGTTTTTAATTTAAGCATGCAATTTATCTGAAAGCATGCTTAATACAAAATCCAACAAGATTAATGTGTAAGACTATATGACATCTAAAAGTTAATCGTTATACATCAAACTAACATAGTGTAGGTGCACAATTAACACGTAAGTCATGTAAGATGACGCATACAAAACATGATAATTTTAAATGTAATCGTCAATCATTTGTTGCCAAAGAGATATGGGATAGAGTTAAGCTTCTTATGCAAGGCATGAAACTGTCATAACTCGACACGCGTCACCCTACTAGGACGCATCTTGATAGAGAAAACTCAACCCGGTTGTGAGGGCGTCTATTTACGTGTGCTATGTAAAACGTGTTTAAACAAGAATTTGTGATGGTTGTAAACTTACTCTATGAAGTTGTGAGACGTCGTCTATTTATAGTGAGGCATTAGGGTTTAGAGATAAACTCAATGAAGGATAATCAACGCTTATGGGAAAGGTCATGCGTTGATCATCAAGCGAGCACACAAGGAGGACAGGTGTGACTGTCTCCTTGGCTCGTACGAGATCGTGCTAGCTGTGCGCCCCACTGTCAGATGTCGGATGGTACATCCTTAACCGTTAGTGATAGTTGGGGGACAGTGGTCCCCTACATGATTACCATGCGTAGAGGATAAGTTGCCAAGCCAGGTGTGGCATGGGTTTATGAACGGGTTTCCATCAGGTGAGTGACGATGGGCCTTTATATTGGGCTTGATCGAGCGTATGATAAATGGGCTTGAGCCATTAATATTGATATGATATGAGCATCCAAAGGGGACAACGGGCGAAAAATAATGTCATTGGAAATTTAATAGTAATAAAATCTTTTTAAAAAATTTATAATTTTATCTCTATAAATACTGTAATACCTTTTCATTTTTATTCACATTTTCAAACATATTTTTCTTTATATACTCTAAACTTCTCGTCTAAAGACAATGTATAAAAAAATCCTAAAATAAAAAAAACCAAAAGCACGTCGCCAACAAAACGTTCCAACCCCTAATTCCAATTCCGGTTAGGTCACTCGCTAACCATTGATTTTCAACCCACAAATCTTCTATACGAACCAACACCACAACAACAACATATTTACCAAAAAAATATGTGTGTGCCTTCGTTTAACTGGAAAATGTGTCAACGACAACAACAAAATTTTTATCGTTCACAAATGTATAATTCGTCATCACCATCTTTGTTTCGCGATTCATCGTCATCACCATTACCAATCTCAACATTATTCTCCGGTTCACTCTTTTAATGTTGATGACGTAGAGTATTGTGTGGAATACGTAGAGGGGGTGAATACGTTTCCGTTTAGAAACTTAAATCTTTCGTATCAATTACCCGATCAATGGTGACGCAATATGAAGAGTGTTAATACTATTTCTACAATAACTATACATATGGTAGTAAAGCATATCCAATGACATAACCATAAAC
Source organism: Tanacetum coccineum (assembly GCA_026074375.1). NCBI lineage: Eukaryota > Viridiplantae > Streptophyta > Magnoliopsida > Asterales > Asteraceae > Tanacetum > Tanacetum coccineum. The sequence continues at coordinate 33,487 of BQNB010040453.1, forward strand.
ACAATATCCACTACACAAACATAATCACAACAATATAAACAACAACTCACACAATCATCTATATAATACATATGTAGATATAAAGCGATAAATGCAAGTATAAACATAAAGAGATGATTAAAAGGAAATGCAAACCGGGTACGATGATGTATAGTGGTTTGGTCACGAAGCTTCTCTTTGCCCTACTCCATTCCCCAATTACCCAACTCGAGAGTTACTTCACTAGTCAACAAGCTCCCTTCTCGGCGGAGAAAAACATTATAAGTTGCATACATTATTTTTCGACACTAAGCTAGATGTCGAGTTTCTCTTCGGGTACAACCAAACCCGTTATGTTTTATGGCCCAACATAACAAACCTTGTGTTTTATGGCCTAAACACATAAACCGCGTCGCTTACATTATTTTCCGACACTAAGCTAGATGTCGAGTCCTAAGTTTAAGCTATAAACCAAATCACCACTCACGGAAGAGAATTAATTTTAAGGACTTAAATACTAACCGGATCTCACACTTATGTTCTGGACTAACACGCTAGCCGGATCTAACCACTACTAAAGATTGGAAGACATGAACTCGATTTAACCAATCTACCACTCACACTTAATTTTTTAGGACTAAAATACTAACTGGATCTCACACTTATGTTCCGGACTAACACACTAGCCGGATCTAACCACTACTAAAGATTGGAAGCCATGAACTCGATCTATATGTAACAAATGTTACAAATGAACTAATTAGACTACATAACTTCGTATCTTGACGATGACGAAAGTTCTTCTCTTGCACTTGAGGAAAGAAAGAATGGATAGAAGATTGGATCACATTTAAACAAGATTGAACAAGTTAAATGATCAAAGATTTAGAGAGATGTAGAGAGATGCAGAGTGAGATTTAAAACAGAAAAACTGTATGCAAAAGGTTGAAAAAATAGCTGGGAACAGTGCAATATTTATAGAGAAGAGAGAGTAACGTCAGAGCCGAGGACGGTTTTTAAATGTTGGACGGTCCCAGATATATATGGGGGCTGTTCTACCTATCTGGGGGTCGTCTTAGGTAAACGCTACCTTTTTTGTCTTTTAGTGGGGAAATGTTTATCTGGGGTAGTTGGGACCTTTTTCAGGGGAAAACCATATTTGAATATCTATAATTACAAAAATATTTTGTATAATTTATTTTTGTAAAAAGGTTTTGTTACATTTGTAAAAATGCAAAGTTTAAGACAAAAACTTATTTCTTTGATCATCCTACAAGTTTAATGTTTGTTTGTACATACCTTACGTCAGGTGCAAACATATGTTTGTGTTTATGCAGACTTGAGACGTCGAGAGATGTTGATGCATGTCTGCATTGATGATTTGTGATTACGAGTAACTTGCGTACTTTACGTTACATATCACAAGTTTCATGTTTGTCATCACCAAAACATAAAGAGATTGTATAGATTAAATATCGTAATATTTGCACTAACAGTCTCTCTCTTTTTGATGATGACAAACTATGTAAACTGTAACTCATAGTAAAATGTAAAAGTTACTCGTTTACACTCCTTCTCCCCCTTTTGTCGAAACAAAAAGGCGCCCGCTCAGAGTTCTCTATCGCTCATGGTAAGTGCTCCGAGTATATAGGTTGGAGGAATGAGAAGAAGGTAGGTGCTCCGAGTATAAAGGTTTGAGGTATGAGGAGAAGACATGAGAAATAAAGGTTGAAGGTGATTTTGTGTTTCTTGGATAGTTTAAATGTCATGAGAAATGAGAAGAAGACATGAAAAGAAGGTAGGTACTTTAAGTATATAAGTTGAATGTATGAGAAGAGGACCTGAAGGTTGAAGGTGATTTAGAAGTGGAGGAGGTGAAGTATTTAGAGTATGGATGAACCCTTCATTGAATTTGACGATCCCAAATCCTATCATCCTAAAAAAATAAGCTTGCATCATCCCAGTGAAGTCTTCTATCATCCCGGTTTAACCAAATCCATGCTATTTACTCACATATCTTCGAGCTCCCCTTGGCTCATTACACCCCCATAATAATTAAATTCCTTGAATATTGAATCTAGCGGATCAATGGATCAAATTAATTACCATTGGTGCTCAAGACATTCGATGAATTCAATAAAAATGAGTAGGACGCTTACAAGTGCTCCCTCTTGGTGTATGCTCCCTCTTGTTTGGGGTACCAAGGAAAGACGATATGAATGCGTGTTACAAAAAAAGTTAGTAGACAAGTGCATATATATATATGTATATATATATATATATATATATATATATATATAATATGTAAAATCATGACTTAGCCGGGAACTAGAACGTGCATGTTTAAGGTGTAAGAATAACTAAAGTATGACACTTTGAAAGACAAAAAAACTATACACAATGCAATCATTGTTTTAAGTCCAAGAACAAAAAATCAAGGCTAATGTTTAAGACTACCACTCTCGACCGACTTTAATAAACGAAGAAATGAATTCGTTAATGATTGACACAATAATCTTTTATGAGAATGAGTTCTTACAAATGTCATATGGACAAATAGTAATAAGCGTGTATGGAACGAACATTTCCTTATGATATCATAATCTATAAAAGTATGATGATTTGATTTGGATAGACTTTTTATCAAGGTCTATTGAAAAGATTCATAAATCCTTAAGTTTTCTTGTAAGCATTATTATGCTTTTCATGTTTGGGGTGTTTAAGGAAAAAATCATCGTAAGACTTTAAGTCGAACTAAATGTTGACAATAAGGATGATTTGTTGAGAAGACAAACTCAACATATGTTCTTATAGGAAAAGTTTTTATGACTTTATAAATATTAACGAATGTCACTTAATATCTTGGCGAGATATTCTAAAATATAAAAAATATGATAAGGATGGAAACGAAATACTCTAGGATGTGAATGAAAACGATTCCATTGAGTTGAAATGTGAGGAAAGATGAGCGCGAATAAAGAGGGAAGGTGTTGACTAGAAGTTGTCAAAGATGATTACTATATCCTTTGCACTGATAATGACAAGCATGGTGTGAAAAAAATGACGAGCATGTGATCCTATCGAGACAAAAGTAGACGATTGTAAATCCATAGGTTTGTTTGGTGTTTTGTTAGTTGTCAATGTTGACAAACAAAGGTATGTATGTGAAATGAGGTGGTAGTTCTTTCATGATGGAAGAATAATGAAAGAGGCAACAATGTGGTGACTCAATAACACTTGAAGATTGAATATCTTCTTTATGTTTTTCACTTTTTAGAAAGTGGAAAGTTTTGCAAAAGAGTGACATTTGCATTTCGCAAATTTCTTAAATATTTCAAAGGAAATAATTAAGTTGTCAAGAGATATAGTAGGGAATTTAATAGTAACAAGACTATTAGAAGTTAGAAGAAACGTTTAGAAGTGAGAAGAAACGTTATAGGTGAGAATACTTAATAGAAGTGAAAAGAAACGTTTAGAAGTGAGAAGAAACGTCAAAGTAAAAAGACTATTAGAAAAAGACTATTATAAGTGAGAAGACTATCAGAAGTGAGAAGACTATTAGAAATAAGAAGACTATTGAAAGTGAGAAGAACCGTTTAGAAGTGAAAAGACTATTAGAGGTGAGAAAAGATGTTTATGAGATGTGATGACCAAAATTTGTATGTGAGGGGTTTTAGTGTGTAGTGATAGATTATGAGTATAGCGATTGTAAGGATTGTGTTTGAGAATGAGACGCATTTCATTATGAAATTCACTTGACTATTGACAACATAAGCAAAGATACTTATGAGTGTTGAGGATGACTCGTTGATCTATAGAGAGATATTAAGTTGGGCATAGGTTTGTTCTTTGTGAAAGGTAGTTCATCCTTCATGGGTTGTAGTAGTGATAAGTCACTATTAGGTTGTGATTATGTTGGTGGTGAAGGATTACATGGTGAATCTTCTCGTGAAGATGACTCGGTGGATGACTCAAGACTCGTTTTTCATTTCACCTTGTTGGGTTGAAGATGTACGAGAACTAGTAAACACTAACAAGAGTGAACAATAGTTATGAGGTTTAGGTTTTGACGATTTTTTTAAAGAAGTGACATTTTAATTTGCATTTCGCGAATTAAAATTACTTAAAGTATTTCGGATGAAATAATTAAGCTGTCATGACATATAGAATATAATACATAAGAAATAGAAGCGAGACGAGTAAAAGAGAAAAAGAAATATTTATGAGAAGTGTTCCATCATTCCTAGACCTAGACGAAGATAATTGAATGATTCGCGCTTGAGGGGTAGAGAAAGAACGTCGGCGATGTTATCTTCAGACAAAACTTTTTTGATGGAAATGTTTCCTTTTTGGACATTGTCCCAAAAGAAATGGTGACGTATCTAGATGTGTTTCATTCGCGAATGTTTGGCAAAAGACAATATGTGTTTGAGTGTGTTTTCCTTCTTACTTAATTTGTCGAACGCGTACGAGAAAAAAAATAAATAATGAATTTAATAGCGTCGTACATTGATCAAAAATACGGATTGTTACATTTACAATGTTAAGACGGATGGTGGTTAGCGTACGATGAACTGCATCCACGAAGTTATGTAGCTCTTTTCGAGCATTGCGAATGTTCACAGTACAATCACACGACGAGATATGAGGTTGTCTTAAAGGTGGTAGCGGAAATGGTGGATGAAAGAAATTAGCCATCTATATGGTTGTAGAGGCGTGATTGAGTGAGAAGGTAGATGTGTGATTTAGTGAAATGAATTAGAAAAGAAGAATGAGTGAGAACGTAGAGATATGAGTGAGACTTGATTTAGAACTTAAGGATGACTTCAAGTGATAATTTAAGATCACTACACGTCGGTAGGTGATCGCAATTACCCGAAAGACAAAGAATGTTTTCGTTGAAGAGAAAAAGAGAGTGTTTTAACTTATGTTGTTAAAAGGCTTCAATATGAATTTTTGGATATATGACTTTTAACGTTTGCAATCGCAAGTTAAAATTACTTGAATATTTCGGATGAAATATTTAAGTTGTCAAACCTACTTGGAGGAGTTTTAGATTTGTATCTAACCTTTCCTTGACAGAAGAGTGGATTATTTGGAAGAAACCGAGATGATGATTAACGGAATGTGTGAATGAAGACTCTGGGAGATTTAAGACCATTTTACGACTCTTTTGACTTTTTAGATTTGTGTCACGGACGCGAAGAAAAATATTCTAGTGTGAGAAAATATATACCTAGATGCATAAGACACATAGATTTAAGCATGCAAGTTTATCTAAGCATGCATTAACACAATAATCAACAAGATTAATGTGTAAGACTATATGACATCTAAAAGTTAATCGTTATACATCAAACTGACATAGTGTAGGTGCACAATTAACACGTAAGTCATGTAAGATGACGCATACAAAACATGATAATTTTAAATGTAATCGTCATGTAAAACATGTTAGCATTTAGCATTTAGGAGCATGTGTTATTCAGATAAACCAAGAGATATTTTATCTAAATTGCTAGAAAATGACAAAAGTCTTTACAATAGACATGTATTTAATAGCTAAGCAAATAAACGTTGAGCATCAAGATAATCATGAAGGCATATAATTGCATTACATGTGAGAAAGTTATCATCTTGAAACTTCAAAGCACATATGTGAGGTGCAGGTAGTCTAGATTGACTAAGGAGAATCCTAATTTCTACTTGTTTAGTATGCACTCCTAATGAGATACAAAGTCCATCAATGTAGACTATCATTAAGCATATTTAGGAAGAGTCATTTAATCAAATTAGAGAATGAATATGAGACTATCACTAGTGGTGTTCAATTCAGGCTAAACACGACCATTTTTATGGGTCAAATTAAACCTTTAGGTCAAATTGAATTTCTAGTGCAATAGGTTCTCTAGTAGTCATTCTCATGTTAGACAAAATAGAATTTCTACATTTGCCTAATGAAGTGTAGCAAAGATAAAATTTGTATTGTCTTTTAATATTGGGCCTAATATGACTCAACTAACATACTTTAATTTCGATTCACATAATCCTAATCAAGATGTGTGGAATTCTAAGGTTGAATGAGAGAGCAAGCAAGTTGTTGTAAGTATAAGAAAAGATGAGTCATCTAGGACCTAGGAGTATGCTTAAGATTGACAATGTGTAATGTACTATATTGAGAGTGTTCAAAGAATGCACATTTGCATGTCTTTTAAGAAAGAAATTCAATTAAAGTTACTTACCTCAATAGATCTTGTGAATGTTTCTTTGTAGAAATAATGATGATTTACTGAAGGTTAGTTACATGTATGATGGCCTTTTAAACAAGATATTAACCAAAGGAAGATGTTTAAAACTGATGCCATAGGGCGTATCTACTTAAACCAGAGATGGATCTAAGACGTAGGATCCATCGATCCGTGGAGATGCCAAATTTAGGCAAGGATCATTTTACCATTGTTTGGGAGATGGTGTTGACATTAAATTATTAGGAGAAGCTTATATAAGTTATAAGGGTTCTCGGTTTGAATTTTCAGAAATGACGTCCAATTCTTGCTTATCAAGTTGGAGTACTTATGAGTTTTCTGATGGAAAATTATAAGTCGTCAGTCCTACTTAGACTGTGTTAAGTTTAGCATGCATATTTTGACCATAGCTAATAACACAAACATTTGAACACTTAGACTCAATGAAACATCTTCATTACAAGTGTGAGTTGCAATTCGATGAATATTCTTATTGTCTTGCAATTAATTTTGTGATTTCATGTAATAACCGAGGATGGTTAAACATGTAGATTCAGAAAAATATCTATGGTTATTTGATTGATATTTCTGTGATCTAGATAAATTATAATCTCGATTTTATGTTCATATTCTAATTTTGTAATTAGATTGAATAGTGAGATTGATTATCGTTTGAATAATAATCATCTTCATATTCGAGATCCTCTTACGATCACTTATTGAAAGAAAGCAAAATAATGGTTTGTGGAATATGTTCAATTATTCCTAGTCCTAATCTTAGATGGTTAAAGGGTTCACATTTGGTGAAAAAGAAGTATTATGCTTATTTGGTAAAGTAAGAAAGAGTTTTGACGAGAAGAGAAGTTGAGTTTTGAGTCGTGCTTTTGAATTGTTTGAGCAAACTTACATATGTTGTGCATTTGCTCATGTTTGGCTTTTCGAAGATGACGACTTTACCAAGTGCATTGCAAGGTAAATTACTTGAATATTTTGGTCAAAACATTCAAGTCGTCAATCCTACTTCATTGTGTATCCTATGCATATATTTGCCAAATACACAACTATTGGACAAGTAGACTCAATATGACATCATTTACACAAGTGTGAGTTATGATCCGATGCATATTCTTATCGTCTTTGAAGAGGATGTCATTATTTTCATATCAATCGAGTGTGATTGAGTATGTAGGTTTAAGATAATATCTCTAGTTACATTTTGATATAATCTCAAAGCTAGACAAATAAGAATCCAATTTCATGTCCATACTTGATAACTTGTCAATTAGATTCGATAATAATATCAACCATAATTTGAATAATGAGTCGATATATATATTTAAAATCTTTCTTGACCCTCACGCATACTCTTTTAAAAGAAAACAGATAAATATTTTCATAGTGTGTTTCATTAAACCTAAGACTTGTTGTAAGTGTGAGATCGATAAATAATGACAAGTTAATTTCTTACTTTAAGATTGTCATATATTTTGTTTGTGTGAAAAACTATTTGTAGTTATGTATAGTATGCATAGTTATTAACATTTTATGAGTGTATAAATAATTTTTCAAACCATTTTTATACAACACACATCTTTTGTAAAATACTATATGTTTATAAAAAGTATATAATGTGTGTGTGTGCTAGAACAATGCAAGCACAAGCAAAGTTTTAATAAATACATTTTCTTTTATTTAAATACTAATGTATTAATACGATCTTTTCATTGGTTTAAACAACCTAAGGTCAAACAAGGCAAGGCGATGAAAAGATTAAGGCATCGTGTTTGAAAGAGTTAAAGTGTTTAATATATTTTAGTGACGGGTTTTAACATGTGATATTATTAAAAGATATTTATGCATGACAATATTTTCCAACATATTTAACAAACTAATGAACTCTCATTTCTAAGTAGGTTACCACACTCGAAGTAATTTACAAGATGTTTATGTAACATTTGTAAATATAGTGATCTATGCCTATATGTAATGCACAAATAATTTCGCAACTTAATGCAAGAGATCTAGCGTAATTTCAATTTAGGCATAATTCGGAAAACTAGTAACAAACAAATAATGTACATGGCACATGTGTATAGATATATAAGTAGCTTGATTACTAATAGCAATGATCACCTAATAATATCTATTAACAAAATTAAGACACAAGTAAACACACATAATCATTTAGTATAACACACAAAACTATTCATCGTCGTTTTGTGTATTAGATACAACAATGTATACTTAGCTTGATATTATTTGAAAATAAAATATTTTTCTTCTCATTTCAAAAATTAATCAAGATCAATATTTTGAAAAGATAAATACACCATTTTTCAAAGATTCACCGACTAGAAATGCCCGACTTGAAAGAAAAGGTAAACTATAAGTTTTACGTTAAAACAAAACATAAAGTTTTGACCCCTATGTAGTATTTTAAATTTTTGACTTACTTAAGCTTGAAATTAAGATTAAAAAGTAGACTCAATTATCTTTAAAATGGCAAGTGGCACGACTCCTACGGACTTACTGTTAATTTTATATGAATTTTCGAAGTTAATCAAATTCTAACGATACCGACAAACGGTCCCATATATAGTAGGGACCGTCCGAGACATTTAAGGGACCGTCACCAGTACTTAAAAAACACATTTTTTGTACAAAATCATTTGTGACTTAACGAAAGGACGTAGGACTTTAAAAAGTTGTTCTCGCATGTAACACCCCTATATTTGACATATAGCAGCGGAAGCTAATCTGGGGTATTACTTCATGAATCATAGTCAAAATAATAGAAAACGACTCAAAAGAGACGTTTTTGAAAGATAAGTTATCATTCATTATTCATCAGAGTTTTTACAAAAGATGTCCCAAAATACATTTCAAAACATAATGTTGAATGATAACAGGTTTGGATGTCCTTATGTCCAATGCCACTCCGTGCCATAGATTGCTCAATTACCTGAGATAAACATGCTAAACTGGTCAACATAACGGTTGAGTGAAATTCACAGTGTTTGTAATGAAATGTTTGAATACAAGTCATCATAAGTGGTAATAATTGCAAATGGATACATTATCATGGATAACAGTATTATTGCCCTAAGCTCATTGCCAACCAAACATTAACACGAATTCAAATTAACGAATTAAAGGTACAACTAGTCCTTAAGGAAAGGTAACCTGCCAAAGTTATCCTTTGTTCTTAAATATAGATTGCGTTTGGTTACCCCATGTACGGGTACACCAACGAGAGTCGTCACCCCCAAATTTAGATCTATCCAAATATTCAGTTCACTCGCAAGTGATCTAATGGTTTCCTTGTGATTAAGAATTATTGCGACCAGTGAAAGCAAATAGGCAATATTTTATCAGGGATAGTGATACAGTTTGTAAAACACTTGTATTCACGGTTTTATATGCATGTATACCCCACGGGATTTAGAAAACAAGTATAATATGGGACTATGAAATCTCACCTTATCAAGATAGTTTGTTTGATTTCAAAATTTAATTCAAAAATGAAGATTAAACAGCCTGTCACGTAACTTGGGGTAATATGTCAAGTATTAGTTTTGATTGTTGATATACAAACTTTATTTCATAAAGTTTAATGGATCTTTTGGTTTGATAAACTTGCTATAAATATCGTATCACTGGTTTCGGGCCTACATAATCCTATGAGGTCATGTAGTAAAAGTTTGAGGAGCTAAGACACTTATAAATCGTAAATCTAGACAAAACTCGTCAAAAGTTAACTCACCCAAATGAAACCCCTCACATGAAACTCCCTAGTAACGTGATACGTTACAGATTAAATGATAAGGTTTTATCTTTAGATTTCTTTAAAAGCTAGTGGATGATAAATTATGTTAAATATATAACATAATTGATTTATAACGTTTCGATCGATGAATGATAACGACAAATGTGTCGGGTTTTAATAAAATTGAGTCTTATAATATTTAAATATATTTTTATAATTAATATAAAAATATTACATTTTATACCCTTGATATATATATATTTACAAAATTAACCCTTTAATTATATTTTTAAAACATTAAACCTTTAACTTTCAAGTATACAGAAAAAACCACTTGAAGTTGTATCTTTAGGATAATTACATTTTTCAGACCTCTAGTTATATGTTTCAAGAATTTACTTATGATATACCCCCTTTGCCATGAAACCATTTGCACAATTAAGTCCATTTAAATAACCATAATATTGATATTTTTGATTTAGAAATCAATTTTGCAGGTTATAGCTTATTACTATAAGATAAAATAAGTAACTTTTACGAGCTTATAGCTTATCAAAAGAGCTTATGAGCTTAAAAATCTAAAACGGGTTCGTTTGGTTTAAAAAGATTAACCTGATGGGTTTAAGGTTTTAAGATTAGTTTTCAAGCTTATAGGAATGATAAGTTAGCTTATTAGAATAGCTTATTAAATCAGTTTATAGCCTTTAGCTTGATAAGTAAATGAAATGAGCTTTTTAGTGTTTTAGGGTGCGAATTAGGGTTTGGTTTGGTTTAGGAAAACCAAATGAATGATTTAGCTTGATCAAAGGATTAAAACAAAGCTTAAACATGATTTATAATAATTCAAGAGCTTATGGAACGAGTTATAGGACTTACAAGTACACGAATGGGATCAAGGATGGTGAAATGGATCGAATGAGACCCGAAACCTTTGAATCAAGGGCTTCTATTCTTATTTCTTGGCTTCTATGTGGCTTATACTTCCTTCTTAGTCTTCTAGTACTTGGTTAGAGCAAGTTTTAAAGGTAGTTTGAAGTTTAGAGGTGAGTTTGATTGTATGTGTGTGTTTTGGCTTATATAGGGCTCAAAATGGGATTAGTGGCCAAGTTTACTTGGTGTGGTGGCCAAGTAGACTTGGAGTGGTAGCCAAGGGATGCTAAAATGACTAAGGAGGGCTAGGAAAATGGCATAGAGAGGTGTAAGGTTGTGGTGAGGGTTAGGTTTACAAGGGGTGACAAAGGGGGTGTTTGTTTGCTTGGTGAGCAAGGGTGGTGATAGAGGTGGTAGGGTGGTTGCTTGGTGGTGACAAGTAGGCTAGCAAGTAGGTGAGTCATCGTGGAGTTAGGGTGCTCGCTAGGTTACAACTAGTTAAGGTTTTTAGGGTTTTCGTTTAGGGTTAGGGTTAGAGTTAGGATTTTAGGTTTTAGAAGACGTGTAGGATTGGAGATATAGAGAGGGATATCGATGCTTAATTCTAGAGGTATTATTTTAGTCATTTATACATTAGAGTACTTGGTGTAGCTTGTGCTAGTCTTATGTTTGTTCGGATAAATAGAAAGAAAATGGAGGGAAAATAAACTAGTTTGAATTTAATTCGTGCTTTATTGACTTGTACTTTGAGTTTAAAGAAGTTGTACTTTGATTTAGGAGGGAAAATGTAATTTAAATATTATGTATTGATCACTTGTTCACATGCTTGAAGGCTTGTACATTCAGTTTGTATGTAAACATTACATGAAATTAGGGTTTTGATTTAAACGTTAACGTATAATATCCGTCTTATAATAACGTTTTGGGAAGTACGTTAAATAAATAACGTATGATAAAATAGAGTTTAAAACATATTGCTTGACATATTATAACATTTACTTGATTTAAACGTTTATAGAGTTGGCATTGGTGGTTGCGTGAGCTCGTTTACTTTGATTATGCAAGTTACGTTGCATAATAGGTGGAATAAAGCAAAAATATTCCCGTGAAAATGGTTGTACTTAATTTAATAAGTAGATATTACATTGATGATAATTGCATCTAATTTAATAAATGGATAATTACATAGATGAAAATTGTGGGTTGTTATATCGCACATGAAATGCGTGTTTTAGACGTAAGTTCTACTCTTACGACTTAGACAAACATGTATTGACACTTCCAAACTCTTTTTAGAAGATGTTCCTTCAAGCTAGTATACGAAGTATATTTAACAATAAAACTAGTAAGAATCAAACAACAAAACACTTTCCATATTTAACCCCCCTTCATGAGTAATTTGATGCACGGATCGTACTGTATTTTAAAAATTATTTGTTTTAAAAATTATAGCGACGTGGCTCCCAATACCAATTGTGAAATACGTAGAGGGGGGTGAATACGTTTCCGTTTAAAAACTTTAAATCTTTCGTATCAATTACCCAATCAATGGTGACGCAATATGAAGAGTGTTAATACTATTTCTACAATAACTATACATATGGTAGTAAAGCATATCTAATGACATAACCATAAACACAATATCCAATACACAAACATAATCACAACAATATAAACAACAACTCACACAATCATCTATTTAATTCATATGTAGATACAAAACGATAAATGCAAGTATAAACGTAAAGAGATAAGTAAAAGGAAATGAAACCGGACACGATGATTTATAGTTGTTTGGTCACGAAGCTCCTCTTTACCATACTTCACTCCCCGAGTACTCAACTCGAGAGTTACTTCACTAGTCAACAAGCTCCCTTCTTGGCGAAGAAAAACCTTACAAGTTGCTTATATTATTTTCCAACACTAAGCTAGATGTCGAGTTCCTCTTCGGGTACAATCAAACCCGTTATGTTTTATGGCCCAACATAACAAACCTTGTGTTTTATGGCTTAAGCACATAAACCGCATCGCTTACATTATTCTCCAACACTAAGCTAGATGTCGCGTCCTAATCTTAGCTATAACCAATCTACCACTCACACTTATATTTTGAGGACTAAAATACTAACCGGATCTCACACTTATGTTCCGGACTAACACACTATCTGGATCTAACCACTACTTATTATTCTAACTATCTAATCCTAACACATCATACTAACAGCATACGAAACCAGAAATAATAGAGAGGGAGAAAGAGTATACGAAAGCTAAGAGAGAAAAAAGAGAAAATGAAATGATGTACTGTATGAAAACAAATGACAACCAACACCCTCCTAACATGCTAGGAGGGTGGTTTTTATAGTCCAAGGCCACAAGATGGCTCGTTGGGCTTGTGTTTGGGCCGTGCTTGGCTTAAAGTGGGCTAAGAGCCCAAAACACAGACACTATTAGATTACAATCCAAGCCCGTTAAACCCGACTAGCCTATTACAAACTAAGACTGTTAACAACTAAGATGACCGATAATATTCTTGTTTGACTTAATAAAATTAAGGCTAACAATCTCCCCTAATGTTGAGGTTATCTTGATTTGACTTTTATGCTTAGCCTTCTTCGGTCTTGTCTTCATCTTTTCTTGTTTGTAATGGCTTTGTTCCTTCATGCTTTGTGATCTTGATCTTGAGCCTTCATCTTTTGACTTTGAATTCTTGAGATCTTTAATTTTGCATCATATCCTTGTCTTGAATCATCCTGATTTGACTTTCTTGATCATCTAGTGCCTTTGATCGACATGCTCATACTTGTCTTGAAAATTCCCAATCTACTCTTCTTCATCAGGCTAACTGTAACACCCCTATTTTTGACATATAGCAGCGGAAGCTAATCTGGGGTATTACTTTATGGATCAACAGACATAATCATAAAAAATGACTCATAAAGAGACGTTTTAGAAAATTTATTTATCATTCAATATAATCAGAGTTTTACAAAAACAGAGGTCCCAAAATCTACATGAGAACATAAAGTTTGAATGATAACAAGTTTGGACGT
>BQNB010040454.1:0-20882 GCA_026074375.1 Tanacetum coccineum
TCATTTCTCAACTTGGTCACCATAGAGGGTGGGAAGTATTTTCGAAGAAATGTTTTTGCCATTTGGTCAAAGGTGGTGATAGAATTCCTTGGCAAATGATCAAACCATTCGGCGGCACGATGTTACAAGGAGTAAGGGAAGAGATATAGACGAAGGGCGTCATCGAAGACCCCATTCACTTTCATACTTTGGGTGACATGCAAAAACTTGTCAAGATGCTTGTTGGCATCATCACCCGGTCCACGAAATGGACACGAATTTTGAACTTGTTGAATCATGTCATTCTTAAGTCCAAAATTAGTTTCCTGAATTGCAATCGGGGCAATTGGTCCACCCCGACCATTCAAAGTTGGTTGGCACAACTCCTCCATCGTTCGAAGGTCGAGAACTGGTAAACCATCTCCTCCTGCAGGAGGTGGTCCGTCATTACCGGCTCCATTTGCGGGCATGTTAATTTCTTCAAAAGGATTAGGATCAACATGAGTTCTTCGAATTGTGCGTTCGGGATTTTCGAGAGGTGGAACAAGATTCCTTGTAGACGATCGAGTGCTCATACACTAAAAAGAAATATAAAAAAGAAATTATACTAATTATATTTTTTTGTTTTTCAACAATTGATTCACAAAGATTTATTTTAATAACGGACAGTGAGATAAGACAACTTAAACCTAATAATCAACAAGCTTCACGGTAGCTCTCTAAAAGAAAAACGCACAAAGGAGCGGAGGAGTAGGGAAGCGCGAAGCTATTAAAAATCTTCTCCTTTAGGGTCGTAGTTCCTCGGAACAACCCTCCTTATACCCCTCTTATAGTTTGTTAATTAATTAAAGGTGAGCCGTACTTCACAAGTGACACAAATGCAAGTTTTGAATCTTTGGTTTAGGAACTTATTATGATAATACTCAAGTTGAGAGCATTATTTTGATGATGATTTTTATTATTTATTAAGGACAATGTTTTTATTTTTTTTAATTTTTTCTTTATCTTAAATAAAAAGAAATGAAAAATATTTTTGTACTTTTATATTTTTAATAAAGAAAATAACTTCACAAGGAAGGATCTTCAAAGCACTAATTGTCAAACGTTGAAATGCCAATCGTATACACTCCTCCCCGGCAGCGGCGCCAAAAATTGATTTCAAACTTTAGGTATATATAAATAATAATACTACTTATATTAACCAAACCAAATCAAGTGACCCTTGAAAAGGTTTAAAGAAAGAAAATCAATGAAATTCGAGTAGTATATGATATTCCCGGGTCGTTTTTCTCAACGAGGAGTGCAAATTTAAGAGTCGAAAGTCGGTTTGATATTTGATGTTTGAATAACAAAGATTTTGATTGGATTTTCTAATTCTATGGGAAAAATAAGTAAGGCACACTAAAAACGAAAGTTATTAAAGCTAAAACCCTAAAAACGAAGAAAAACGATAACGGGACCAAATCCCGTTCTTTAAAAAACCAAATTCTACAAATTTAACCCTACGAAAGCAAATTTAATTTTCCTAAGTCCTAAATGATAAAAGAAAATTTTACAAAAAAGAATTATATTTTTTTGACTTTTATTTAATTTATTATGAATTAAAAACTATTTTTATCTAAATTAAATATTAAAAATACTAAACTATTTATAAAAATTCTGAAAAAATTACAAAAAGTAGCTTGGACAGTGCTAAATCTAAGAAAAATAAAAGGGTTGAAACAGCTTATCCAAATAAGCTGTTAATAAGCCGAAAAGGCTTATAGCTTAAATGGGCTAAAAGGCCTTATAAATTAAATTGTGAAAACTACCACCAGATAGCCCTACTAGTGCTGGTGGTAGTGAGTGTGTGTGTTAAATACGTTGGTAGAGGGTGGTAGAGGTCAAGGGTTCGAGCCCTGGCTCACCTTAGGCTCCCACTTTCCCAATGTATTTTTATTTGCTAAAAGTTTTTTACAACTTTTTAGATAAGCAAATTTTAAGCAACTTTTGTAAAAGAATTATTTTTAAAACACTCAAATAAGCTCAGAAATAAGCTCTAATGGATGGCAGAGTGCTTAACTAAACTAAAAGACTAAATGGCTAAACTATTATGCATTTTTAGAACTAATAAGCACAAACTAAAAGCAAATAAGCTAAGACAGATAACTAGCTAAACCTAAAAAGCACTAATGAACAAAAATAAGCTAACAATATGAGCTAAATGAGCTTAAAATGACAGAAATACTTAAAGGCTTTTAAACTAAGAATTCTAGGCTAGAAATGCTAGAAAGCTCAAATAAGCTCTAACATAAACCTAATAAGCTAACAGAACCTAGAAACTTAAGCTCAGATGAACACATAAGCTTTTTGGCTAAAACTAAGAACAAAACAGCCAAAAGGGGCACTTTCTAGCTTATTTTAAGCGAGAAAACAGATCCTTATGGCTTAGTGGATTATACCACTAAAGAGCTTATGCAATAAGCTACAATAATCCACAAAGAAAAAGAAGTTTGAAATTCATTTAAGCCACGAAAATGCTAAGTGAAAATGCTGATTATCACATATAACAAAAAGTTAGAAATTTTTAACTTTCTAAACTTTTACTTTTAAGCCCAAAATAAGCTGATCAAACAGATCCTTATGGACTTGGGACCTCAAAACAGATCTAAATTAGACCTCAAAGAACACATAAAAACTTTCAAAAATCATTTTGAAATTCAGGTTAAGCTAGGAAAAGCAAATGAAAAAGCTGTTTTTCAAGATTTTCAATACTTAGTAAAATTCGACAAATTATGACAAAAACAAAAACAACAAATTCAGGTTTAAAAAGACTTGTTCTAACTTATTTTGAGACTCTAATAAACACAAAAACAACCTTAGAATACCACTTTTAAATATCTAAACCTATAAGCTGATATGAAAGATTTTAAACCCACAGATTCAAATGACAAGTATTTAAAACCTAAAAACTTAATTCTAAACCTAAACTACTACTCAAAGCAGATTCAAACTCTTTAAAATGATTACCAAAAGTAAGATTGACCACCAAAATAGGTCAAAGAGTACTAACTTGGGTTAGTGTTGTTTGAACCAAACACTCCTTAAAAATTGCCTTTACCATTTTTAGCTTATAAAACACTGATTTAAGCCAAGATTTACAAATACCAGATCTTAAATAAGTTATAAAAGAAATTTTAAGCAATATTCAATAAAGATTAAGCACTAGATAATAAGTAAATACAATAAGCAGAATCTTAAGCTCTTTTAGTCAGATTCTTAAGAAAACTTGCACTAGAAAATTTTAAACTACAACCTAAGAATTTTTAACACTAAACATCATTAACAAGCTATAATAAGTAGATATAAGCAAACAATAAGCACCAATAAGCAAAACTAAGCAGATTCAACTTTTTAAGCTAAAAGTGACTTTTGAGAACTTACAACGGCCCTTGCTCAAAACAGGGAAATTAAGCTCAAAAGAGCTTTGTCTACAAGCTCTAGCTTGTTCAAGAACAAGCTAGTGACAGTAATAAGCCCATCCAAATTTAGCTTATCATCCAAAATAGCTTTTTGAGTGATTTTTGGTAAAAAAAGACTTAAACCTTACAAACTATGGAAAGAGCTTGTAAAACTTAAGTAAACAGCTTATAAGAGTAAATAAGAGCTTATAAAGAGCTTATAAAACACTTTTAATATCAATGGAATAATAACTTAAAAACACAGAACTTTTAAAACATATAAACCTCAAATTTCATTAAAATTTAAAAACTTTACAAGGCTTGAATAAAATGTACAATAAGCTAAATTTAAACTAAGATAAGCTGTTAAAAACTAGATTAAAACTACCGTCCTTTTTAGGCTTACAGGGGCCCTATTATATAAAAGTTTCTTCAAAGTTCTTGGGTCTTCTTATTGGTGTTTCTTATGTGAGAGAAACTCAAAAGGTGTGTTTTCTTGTGTGAGAGGCTTTTATAAAGCTTACATCGAGCCATAATATTGAGTGTTTCTCCAAGGAGTCTAATCTCGAACACCTTGTTCATGTCTTCATCCTTTATGGCCAATGGGGTTTTAAGAGGATTGCATGGTGGTTTGGCTGTGTATGGGAGTGGGGTGTCGTTTAGGGTTGTGTTTTTGGTTTTGTAGTGTTGCAAAGGATAAGGGTAATGAATAGTTAGTCAATGACGGGAAGGTTTTTACACTTTTTAGGAATTGAAAGATATACAGATCGTTATTCCCATGAATTTGATAGGTGTTTGCTCCGTTTAGTCCGTTTGGACTGAATTGTTAGTATCTTTTCGGGACTAACGGTGTGAAAGGATAAGGATTGGTTTTGTAAATGACTTAACAACCATATGGTTGGGCTGTTAAGTGGGTTTGGGCTTTGTTATTGGGCTGGGTAAGGGTTTTTTATTTATTTGGTCTTCATAATGTTTTGATGGGCTGACCTGGCCCATCAGATGGGTACGGGTGGGCCCAATTTACTTCTTTGATATCTGGCTTCGTCTTTGACTTTTGGCTTTGACTTGGTTGACTGTTTGGTTGACTTTGACTTTGACTTTTCACGCTCTTTTCATTCTCGTGCTCGGTTTTGTCAGGTCGTGACTTGTTTGTTTTTGTCCTTTTGTTATATCCGTTACCTAAACAATATAAAATCACAAAACACACAAATTTAATGATTTTTGGCCATTATTTTTGTCATTTTAGGCATTAGTTTTTTATAGAAAAGGTACTGTTGTAATTAAAGCAATACAGCTTTTCATATCATAATACTATCTCCCGTTCTTTATCCGTGGTAGCCAGCATCAATTCTCGCATTTACTGGTTGGTAACACATGCTGCAAACACACATTCCTCTAATCATATTTAAACCCAAAATGTTTTCACACAATAGCAATATAAATGCCATCAAAATACATCGCACATGGTTGACTAACCTTAGTATTTTCGAGATCCGAGATTAAAATAATAGGCATTTCCATAAAGCAACTTTTAAAAACATATTGTATCTTTCGTTAAATATCGTTCAATCACAACCGCTATGTCTTTGCTCTGCCCTTGATGGTAGCGCTTTGACATCATTAGGAATCAATATCGACAAACACGCTGCATTAACACTACCGGGTGCTTGTAATGTGAAGTGAAGACTCCTGTTAGTCGATGCAACGGTATAAAATTAACATATTGTGTATAATTATGTCTAACTTTTTTATTATGCTCTTAGATGTTTTAAATCTTTTGCTAGAAACCAATCATTTTCAATTGCCTATTTTATAGATTACAACATTATTTCACACTAAATTTGGTTTTCTCGATTTGCACACAATCTATAAAAGAAAAGAAGAAGAAAAAAAATACAGTTCGTAAGATGCGTAACTGATTGGTTGTTTTTACACTATATATATATAATATATAATAAAATATAAAATATATATAAGTCTAAAAATCAACAAGATCAATATAATGCGAGGAAGTAGTATAGAATGTTCCCGGGTCGTAAATAAATATATACAATATATAATAAAATATATATAGTAAGAATAGTCTAAAAGCAGAATCAATAAAACCGAGAAGTAGTATAGAGTGTTCCCGGGTCGTTTATCCCCAACGAGGCTGGACTGGAGAATCGATACAATCGAAGATTTGAGTTTGAAGGAGAGAATTGGATTGGAAGTGTGGAAAAGTCAAATTAAACAATAACAAACAAAAACGTTTAAGAAAAACCTAGAAATTACGAAATTAAACTAGAAAACGAGAGCCCGAATCCCGAACAAAGGGGGAAAAACCTAAAATCTTTAAAAATAACCCTACGAAGAATTTTTCACTTCTAAACTACTCTACGGGACAAATAACGAAGAATGAAAAAGACTAGACCGAAAACGGAGTTCGTTTGACCCAAAAACGAGTCAAAACAAAATCCCGCACCCGGACCGTTCTTTAAAAAAGGAAAAGTTGTAAAAATGACCCTACGAAAATTTTTGTATTTTTCCTACAAACTATATGACAAAAGAAAATTTTCTAAAAAAGCAAAATATTTTTTTGATAATTTTTGTATTTTTTATGAATTATTTAAACTTTTAACGAAATTAAATTATAAAAAATATTAAATGACTTCGAAAAATTCTGAAAATTTTACCAAAAATACTTTACACTATGATTATTCTACGAAAAATAAAAAACTAAAAATTGCTTAAGGAATAACTTAATGGCTTAAAAGCCCAAAACGTATACAAATATTAAAGCCCTTGAGTCTTTAACGAAAAAGACCCAAGGGCGCAGTGGTAAGGGTGTGTGTAAAAGAGGGGATGTATCGAGAGGTCACGGGTTCGAGTCTTGCTCACCCGGACCTCTTGTCTTTCCCTCTTTTTTTTTCGAAAACTTAAAGAAGCAAAGTTGTTAAGCTCGTGGGGCTTAACAACTTTGTTAACTACAACTTTTTACGAAAAGCTCTAAATAAGCTTAAAAATAAGCTTAAAGTTGACAGTTTAGCTTAAAGTGGCTAAAAGCTAAAAAAAAACTAAGTCTTTGTGGACTTGTGGGTAAATAAGCTAAACTAGGACATAATTAAGCTAAAGGGGACTAAACTATACTAAATAAGCATTAAAAGGTTAAAAGCTAAAACTAAATAAGCTGTTAAAAAGGCTTAAGTGGACAGAAACTAAAGCAAGCTTAAAAACTAAAAGCTTCTATTTTCAACACAAAATAAGCTATGAAAATGGCAAATAAGCATGCACAACTGACTACACTACCAAAATAAGCTACTAGGAATCAAATTTAAGCAATGGGGTGAGCTCAATAAGCCAAGAAGTGGCTTAAAACCCACAACAGTACTAACTTGGAGGTTAGTACTGTTGGTGTAAATATGGGCTTAAAAAGCTCATAAAGCACAAGGAAATGGGAGTAAGCTTAACACAGCTTATTAAACAAACAACATAAGCTAGAAGGAACACAATTGAGCTTATGAAATAAGCTGAATAAGCAAGAGAAGAAAAATAAACGCACCGAGGTTTTTGTTTTGGTTTATATATCATAACGACAATAAAATAACTTACGGTTTAATAAAATAAAAACTCTGGATAGAATAATATTTGTGTGTGGTTTTTAATCGGTTAAAATAAATATAATATTTATTAATTGGTTTAATATAAATATAATGATATAATAAGATAATGTTATAGTCTAGAAAACGCAACATTGAGATAATGGAAACACATGAATAATTACGATAAATATGAATAAGGGAAAACGTTTAGAGTTTTGGCCGTGCAAAAATGGAAAAACTATTTAAAAACAAGTAAAGTCATGACGAAAATTTTATATAATTTTCTACTATTCACGATTCACTAAAACATTAACTATTTTTAGAAAACGTTAAAAGGGATGAAGATATGTTTTAAAGATTATTAAAATGGTATTATACAAATAGAACCGGGGACAACGGAAAAGTCCGACAAAAACTATACTTTTACAATGAGGCGAAATGTTTTAGACACGACTTATTAAAGGAATGAAACATAATTTATAAAATATTAAATTATATTTTATAATGGTTATAAACGGTTACCAACTTCGGTTGTTTAATTTATAACATTAAGACACGTATCAACTTTTATTCAAAGTCTTTTTATTAATTAAAAAGGATGTCAAACTAATTGGTTTAATTAATTTTTCACACTTAATATATAATACCTGCAAGGTATTTATATAACTTTTTCAGAAATTTTGATTGATTGCTGGTTATGGCAATCCAATAAGAATTGTTAAGGGTTATTTCTCATAAGTCAAATATAACGAATATATATTACACGCTTTGCGTATATTTTCAATTTTATTAATTAACCAACAAGTAAGCAAAACCAAGACCAAAAAAAATCCAAGGGGCGTGTGGGGGAGGTTAGGGGTGTCCGCAAAGGAGGTGGGGGGGAAACCAAAAACCAAACCAAAAAGGCCACCAACTATTACAACTTTTTAAATCTAAAATCTTTTATCATCGTGTCGGGTTGACAATAACAATTCATCGGAAAACCAAACGCATACCCTAGGCTAGATGAGACCTAGCTGTTTAAGATAACTGCAAGTTCTTGGTCGAGCCGTTTCAATTTCTGTTTCGTCTTGATCCTCAATGTGTACTTCCCGCCAATCGTTCTTCATCATACGGATGTGAGTTTATTAGCCCCTCTTTTACTGTTTTTCCATTTACTTTACAAATCTCGGGGGAGAAAAATGCTCATACAACTTTTTACATATTCGTTTACAATATCTTTTTACATACTATTCTCACACTAAAGGTACAAGAAATGATTGGTTTACATACTTGATTTTGCAATTTATACAAACTTGGTTTCATACTTTGTCACATACTCATGTGCATACATGTTTAGAAATGTTTACATACTCATTTCGAACTCCTACTTGATTTATAACACACTCTTTTCTACTAAGGGATTTAAGTACAACAAGCTATTACGAATACAATGGTTACATCATACTTTGGACAAAACAAGTACTTTATGTGAGAATTTCCCCTTTTCGTGGTTGCCTAAGTACTACTATTGCCATGAAGTACCCCATTCATGAACCGTTAATTTCCTTGACCGGAGACGGTTGTTGTGTTTTTTTTTTTTTTTGAGGGAGCGCGAATGCAGTGAATAGATCCTAATTGGGAATGACTCCCCCGTCCGGGTAGATAACAACCACTACCATGTACACGGACCCTTACATTTGAGGAAACTAGGTGCTAGCAATGCACCTACCGGGCACTAACTTATAGCAACTTACTTAAGGTTTTTCGGTGTCATGAGCGTGAGTCGCAACATAATTTATTATCTATGTGGTACTGTAGTGTATAGTAGACCCATACCTATTTGAAAAATCAACGATCTCACTGTCATAAGACCTACTTGTTTAACACTACTAATTTCTGAACACGTTTCATTAATATGCAGCGAAGCAATAAACACTAACTCTTTTGTTCTACATGTACTTCTTACATTTTGGCGATATTATAAGGGTTGAAATAATCATACACACTTTATTAAATCTTTGATTCCAACATTTACATTTATACTTACCAAACTCTATGAACTCACTCAACTTAATGTTGACACTTTTAACATGTTTTTCTATGGAGAATTAAGATCCTTGGTCTACTTGATATGCATTGGAGTCTGCTACATTCAAATGATCAAATCTCGTTGTATTGTTTTCAAGCTTTTCATTGTGATGCAATTATGGGACAAATGTTTTATATCAATTTCAAGAAAATCAACGAGATAACTTTTCAAACGACACATTTAGAGGTCGTTCTCTTGTATCTTAGACGTGTATTAGAAGTACCCTCCCGACATATTTTCCGCTGCGACACATTTTTGGGGGTGTTACAGATTGGTATCAGAGCACTGGTTATAGAGAACTAGGTTGCATATTTTACCCTAGACTATAACCCGCTTTCACAAATATTGCATCACATGCAACCCCTTTAAAGTGGGGGGCAAAAAAATTTACCAAAAACTACTTTGCTTATGTGCTTAACATTACGGGCTAAGCAGTTAAGACTTACGTGACATGCATATATGTAATATATATATGCTTACATATTTTGCGTATATCGCGCGTTTATTTATATAAGAGTTATTTATACAAATACTAGAGAATTTCTTAAGACATTGTGAGTGGCACAATGGTCTCAATTATACCTCAGACATTGTGAGTTATACAATGGTCTCTAAGGATATTTTTCTCCATAGGTATACTATATTTTGTTTAAATTAACACAGAGACCGTCATAATTTTGTTTACATGGAATTATGTATGAATCTAAGTATTGCAAGTCTTGTATGGGCGGGACTTGTAATATGAAGATTGATATGATAATTGCTATGTTAACGAAGCCCGTCACAGTTCTGTTTACATGGGATTATGTATGAATCTAAGTATTGCAAGTCTTGTATGGGCGGGACTTGTAATAGGAAGATTGATATGATAATCGCTATATTGATTCGTTCATAGAGATCTTTACCTCATTTACTCTAACCGAGTACTCATTAACTGTCTTAACTCTATGTCGATCTTCCCTGATTGTTTTACTTTCCGTCTCCGAAGACGAGTTTTAAATACTCGTTCCAAACTCAGTAGAACACATGCATCATCATATCAACCACCTTGAAAACTTTGTGTGTACGCGTGTTGCATCAGAAATTATTAAGTAGGATGATTTATAATCTGTTTATTTAAAAGGATTGGGACGCCTCTTCATTTAAATAAATAAGTTGTAAATCACCGAACCATAAGTTTATCATTTCTTACTTACATAAATTTGGACGCTTCTTTATGTAAATAAGGAATTATAAATGAGTGGGCTTAATGGTATCCAATATGACACGAGTAAGAACCTGAAATCGATAATCATCAGAATCCGTTAAAAGGGTCTAGAGACACAATCGTGTCTTACTACTCAGCAAAATCTTAAGGCTCCCTTGAGCAAACCTTATCCCAGTCATAAAGTTATTACTTTTGCCATTGCAAGTCCTTCGCAATCACAGAACTGATCTGGGAGCTAACAGACCTGAGTGCAATAATCCGTCACCATTTTGTTATAGTATTGACTATTTGATCGTTGCTGTTAGGTCCTGGAGCGGTCCCGACTGATAC
The DNA here is from genome assembly GCA_026074375.1 of Tanacetum coccineum. Taxonomy (NCBI): domain Eukaryota; kingdom Viridiplantae; phylum Streptophyta; class Magnoliopsida; order Asterales; family Asteraceae; genus Tanacetum; species Tanacetum coccineum. The sequence goes on from BQNB010040454.1 coordinate 10,609, forward strand.
AACTTTATCCAATAGGTAATGCAACCCCCTTAAACCAGATAAACACCTATCGACGAAAGAGATAGTTGAACTATTTATTTCGGGCCACTAGTAGGAAGACTTAGGTCGCGATACATCCTGGAAATGCCTAGTAAGTTGGGTACTTGCATCTATAAGCCACGTTGATGTGAATCATCGAACATTACAGATAGTAGAAACGAGACTCCGTCCTCGGACATTTAGAAACTTATACAAACATACTCACGCGACTACACCATCTTCTTTAGGTTTTCACTATAATGAGACTTTCCCCATAACGCGGTTATACCGACCATAAGATCTGTAATGATATATTTTTGAGATACCTATTTTCCAATGGATTGGATAACGTAAACAAACCTACAAATTTTTTGGTAATATGAAAGTGTGGAAACACCGAATTTTGCTGAATAAAGTTATCAACGTCTTGTTTAGAACGAATTATTAAACCTAAATCTTTTTTTGGTCACCAATCGGATAACGCAAATTTAAATATCGGGACGAGATTTTTTTAAGGGGTAGGTACTGTAACATCCGAGAATTTTCGAATTTTTGAATGATTATTTCAATCGTTGACTTTTAGTGTCTGGCTTGACTTATAAGAACGACCACCTAAAGCACGTTTTCACAATTCGGACTCTAAAGCAATTTAATGTAAAACGACATTCCTGGCAACTTTTCAGTTTTGACCGAGACCTGGAAACAGTCAGAAGGTGACTGAAATGCCCTCGCTAAAATTTTGAACACAACGCGTACCGACCCAAAATAATTAAATTTATATTTAATTATCATAAGTTATTAAATAAAAATATTTAATAAATTAATTATCGTGTTAATCGAAAGCGTATGTTAAAAACGCAATTATTAAAAGTTAAAAATTCGTTTTACGGATAAAGTTTATCGGAAAAATATATAAATGAATAATAAACGTTTTAAATAAATTCTACAAAACATTTACAAAAAAAATTAGTTGAGTGAATACTCATTTTTTTTATCTAAAAATGATTCGGAAAACAATGGCGAAAGTTTCGAGATTTGAATCGTCCGTTAGGTCGCTCAAATGAGTCCCGAACCGTTTTTATAAAAACTATAATAAAAATGCTACACTTTAACCTGTTAGATATTAGAAAAAGACTCGGTCACCCCGTGTATTTTACTGTTTTATATAGCTCGTAGTTTAATAGTTAATAGTACGTTTTTCGGTTTTATGTCGGGTTCAAATACCCGGTATATTGTAAGTACTATATATAGTCTCTTCCAACTTTGGAAGAGACAAGTTAGTCAAATATTCATTTACAAAGAAACACTTTCTCTCTCTAAACTATTCTCTCTCTCTCTAGTGTTTCTCTCTCTAGAAACTAACCAGATTCAAGAATCGACCTCGGGTTATGATATAAGATATACCACAATTGGTATCAGAGCTTATGGGATGATTAGATCGTGTGTATGTGCGAATTTTTGCTTGATTTAGCTCGAAAAGTGTGCCATAGAAAGTTTTAGCTCGTTTTTAAAAGATCTCCGAATTTTGTTGTTTGTAATGATGAAGTTTGGGTGTTTCTAGTTGCTATTACCTTGTGGTATTGTGTTGTGCAAACGAAATCAAGCAAAATCGTTCAAAAGGGTGATTTATAGGTGATTTTGTGTGAAAAACGTCGTTGTTCTTCGTGGAGAGTTGCCAGAATTTCTTCACGGCGGTTTGGTGAAAAATAGTATTTTATTGAGTAGGTAACCAACCCTCTGACACACGGCGGGTTGCTTAAGTGGCGAGTTGCTAAAGCGGCGAGTTGTTACTAAGCAGCGGTTTGCTTACCGGCGGGTTGAATAGGCGGCGAGTTGCTCAAAGAGGCGAGTTGTTAATACGCAGCGGTTTGCTTAACAGACGCGGTTTGAACAGGTCTCACGGGTAATATTTTACATAACTAAATCAACTTTTATAAGGAGAACCTGGCGGTTTGAAAACTCTACGGCGGTTTTTGATCAAAATATTCTTCACAGGCGGGTTGATTAACTCTTCGAGGCGGGTTGCTTGCAGAGAGTTGTGTTTTTCGGTGAGTGCCTTAAAATTCCACCGGCGGGTGCTACATTCTTTGCAGCGGTTTTGATAGCCTTTGGCGGCGAGTTGAGCTCTGTCTTCCAAATTTGAAATACTTCAAACCGGGATTCAACATCACTAAAAAACAAAACAACGAATACATTAACCTCTCACCACTTTTAACGTACACTTCACTAATCATTGATCGACAAACATATCATAGTATAATAAATACAAGAGTCTAGAAATGCAAGAAGACACCAGTGTGCAGGTTCTGATACACGCCCCACCAATAGCTTGAACAAACAGACTTTGACTCTTGGCAACAACGTAATCGTCTGTACTGCTAGGAAAGGATAATGGGAGAGAATATTATAAGTCCATAAAGAAGGACCATTTCAGATGGGAATGTTCAGATGTTATATTTTTACTGAGAACAGAGGGTGCAAGTTCAACAAGGTCCAGATACGTGCTAGAGTCCTTACGACCTTTCAGCTGAAGAAAAAGAAAGGTGATAAAGCTGACATTCGTGCAACCAATATCCGACTTCAAGGGTATACCAAATGACATCACTCACTCAGCAATCACTAACTATAACTGACGCCAAAGACATTTGGGAAAACGTGGAAGATGATTTCTGGAAGGTTCTGATTAAACAAAGGATGACAGGGATCTCAGTTAATGATGAATAGAACACTTCCGCAAATCAAAGGAGAAGGCATTCAACGGGATACTACGTTAGGTTTAAACGAAGCTCATTAATGACATGAGAAACAATCCAAGATACCATGCCAGGATGCAAGCTTAACTACAAAGTTGTGAACAACATGTTGCCTGAGTGGAGAGATTCATGAGAACTAAGTAAAACTTAACAGAGGTGTTGAAAAGAGTCAAACATGATCAGTTTGTATGCCTAACTAAAGCAACATGAGGTGCAAGCTAATGAGAACAGAATATATGGAAAGGTTCGTCAACTCAAATACTTGATCCTTTGGCACTGTGCAACGCGTCAGCTCACAGCAGTAAACCAACACAATCATCCAAGTCTCCAAACTCAACAGAACCATGTCCTTCTGACAACTTTCAAATGAACTCAGGAAGTTCTTCAACAGAAAACCTGATTGAAAAGTTTAACCAACTCACTTGCCCTCCTCACTCAATCGTACAAATCAACACAATCTTCCACAAACAAACTATCAACTGAGAGCTTCGTCAAATCAAGAAGCAGGAAGCATGGTTCAAGACGGGAAAGTTTGTGGTTCAAGATGAGTCCAGCGTAGGAAGATACCACAAAATGCGATAATCAAGGAGACCATCTTCAAAGAAACAATGCAAGAGGAAATGGTGGTGCGGGAATGTAGAGCTCCGGAACAGAGGAGGCAGGATTAATCCTCGTCAAGTGAAACCCATCCAGTAGCTACAACTGTAACGTGACTAGAAGGGCACATAGCACGTGAATGTCCAAGGCCAAAGCGACTTCAAGATTCAGACTACTTCAAGGACAAGATGCTACTAATGCAAGCCCAGGAGAATGGAGCAGTTCTGGATGAAGAACAGTCGTCATTTCTTGCAGGGGAACAGGTTACCAACGTTGATGATGATGTGGATGATTCAACCGAGAATGATTTGGCACTCAATGTGGATCACATTTTTGAAGCTGATGAATGTGATGCATTCGACTCTGATGTTGATGAGGGTCCCACTTCACAGACCATGTTCATGGCAAGCCTCACATCTGAAGACCCAATAGGACCCCACCCCCCCCCCCCCTAACCGGATGAAGCCGGGCCCTCATACGACTCGAATAATCCATTTGAGGTACAAGATCATGATGCCTTTGTAGATCATATGGATGAGTATCATGATGTACACGAGATGCAAAACGATGTACAACACAACTACGTTGTTGACTCTGATGCTGACTATACGAGTGATAGTAATATTATTCCGTATGATCAGTATGTGGAAGACAACGAAGAACATGTTGTACAATGTAATGCATCTTCTGTACGAAATGATGCACTAATGTCTATTCTCGATGAAATGCATGAACATGGTGTACAAAGTAGATTAACAAATAAGCCAGATATGTTAATAAATGACTCAGTGACCTCTGAACTTGCGAGATATAAGGAACTGGTCGGGGAATATGAAAAACGGGCAAAGTTTGAATTAACTGATAGAGAACGAAAAATTGATGAACAAATGAGAATAATCATCTCGGACCGAAACAGAAAGGAAACTTCTTTAAAATCTGAACTTCATTCAGCACAAATACTCCTTAGTTCTACAGTTGACCATTATAAGTCAAAGACAGAAGAAGTAAAACTCTTGAAAAAGGATTTTAAACAAAAGGAAGACAAATTCCTTGAAGAGTTTTTAGACTTAAAGAAGATAAAAGATAAGATTGAAGATAGATTATACAAACAGGTCAGTCTGCTCACACAGTTCACATTTGCGTCAAAATCCAAGATCATTTTATGAGGAAAAACACAAGGTAATAGGCTACAAAAAACAAGCTCAGTCTGCTGTGTATAATGGTCATATGCCTGTCACGACCAATCATACACCCACTGTCATACATGACTCAGAGGATACACGTGAGATAGCTGAGATAACTAGGAAAAGAATGCTGTTGAAAATGCAAAGCCCTCTATGTGTGGAAAACAAAATCAGGATTTCTCCCCCCGATTACTCGAAAGAGAACCTTCTTGCAACCTTTGCTCCCCAAAGAAATCTGACCCCAGAACAGATATTTTGGTCCATAGATGACAACAGAAAAAAGGCTGAGACCTTCGTCTAACCCATATTCAACATTGACAGTGTATCCACCCAATACTCCTGTCAAGCTTGTCCCCAGAATTCTTCCAACTAAAAGTCAAGTGAAGATTAATCTTTATGTACTCACACAACTTTTTACTGAATTTGACAAAACTTGCAAAACTAGAATCACCCCATCAGGTCTGACAGAGGGGGAAAGAGGTTTTGAGCAAACGAAAAGATGTTACCTCACTGAAGTTATTCCATTTTTCAAAACTCTTAAAGAACACTTTGTTGGAGTACAAACAGCCCTCTTTAAAGAGGTTAAAGAAATGGAAAAGATTTTTGATCAAATGAATAACGAAGTGGACCAGAATTCTGTAGACAAGCAATGTGCTGAAATTGAAAAGAAAAACCTCTCATTGAAAATGAGAATCTGATTGTTTAATTGTTTGTCGACATCAACTACTGCAGTATATGTGGCAAAATCACGTTGTCTAGATCTTGAAGCTGACGTTTCTAAAGTTCATGATGAGTCAAAACTTATTTCAAAACTAGAAAGGGAATACCTAAATCTGCAAAAACGTAAGGGTATTCATATTATAAATCTGCAATTAAAGTATCAACATCTTCAAGAAAATTTTGATAATAAAAAGTCACAAGCATCACAGGAAGCTCCTGATTTCAGATCGTTCTTTAAAATCAAGAACCTCGAACATACAAGATTCAAGAAAGGATACGTGATTGGACACTTGAAAAGAATCTAGTCACTAATGTGAATGACTAAGTCGTGAGGCCTTATAGATGCCTTTAGAATTCACAGGACTCTGCTCTTATTGAACAAAATAATTCGATAATTAGAATTAAAAAGGTTTAAACAACATTACAAGGACTGTTTTGATTCAATAAGAATCTTGCCGTGCTCACCAGTGAAAAAGACATCTCCATGTGAATGAGATTGAGAGTCTACAAGCTCAATTGCGAGCAAAGCCGCCTTGTTCAACCAGGTGACAATTCAAAACCAAAATTCTTGCTCCTGGCAGGTATGCCATGAGACGGAAAACCCATCCCTCATCCCCTTAAGAACAATAGGAGTGCTCCATTTAAACTATAATCGGCCATCTAAGGTAGTGAAGAACACGGTAAGGAGATGTAGAGGAAGCTAGAGTAGTTACCACTGGATAGTTCACTTAACTATGGCATGCCGATACACTAAGTTATCTCAGAATTGTTAGAATGTGTGATTGGCACTTGACCGAAACAAAAAAATTTTTCAATGAAAGAGATAACCCAAGAGGCTCCCCACAAATACCCCTGTTACTAGGAAAAAGCAGTTACGTTTAGTGTTAAACAAGGAACTTCCTTTCATTGCAACACACAGAAAACAAAGAGCAACCAAGAGTGCAACTGACTAATACCCGCGCTTCCCTCTACAGGAGTAAACGATTCCACTGAAGCAAGCGGGTCAAAGCCTAGAAGCAATACAAAGAAAAATAGGATCCTGCCTGCTAAGAAGGAGAATAAGAAGGAAGTAGAAGTACGCCTTAGGACAAATAGATCAGTTTGGACAAAAGTGAATCGGGTTGATTCTAGCATTAGCTCTAACGTGTTTTTTTTTTTTTTGTAATTAATTCGAATTCTGAATCTGTAAACTCTGCAAGTAATGGAATGTGTGTTGTTAATGTCTTGAATTCTGTGAATGCTACACCCACAGTTAGAATTGTCTTGCATAAAGAGAAACAGATCTGGAAACCAAAAGGCAAACTGTCTGATAACAGTTTAAACAAGACCAAGCAGATCTGGAAACCAAAAAGCAAACTGTCTGACAACAGTTTGTCCAAAACCCAAAGGGTTTGGAAAGCGAACGGGGATACTATTATGCAATATTGTTATCAATGGAGACCCACAGAGAACGAAACTCACCTTCGAAAACTGATTGTGGTTCACAATGTGAGACCCCACGGGAAAGAAATTTGCCTTAGGAGAAATGTGCCATTTAACTCAACTTTCTGTGAAATGTTCTACTCTATATGCTAACCAAAAGGACCCCAACAAAAATTGGGGAACCGATATTCCAAACTCTCCAAACTCGACTGTTTTCAAAACTGCAGTCGTACAGGTCTGGCTTTGTATCTGGACTCAGGCTGCTCAAAACATATGACGGGAATCGTTCAAAACCTCACGAATTTTGTGGAAAAGTTCATCGGTCAGTCAGATTCGTGAATGACCACATTAGGAACTATCATGGGTTTATGGAGAATTAGGTTATAGGTGATAGTGTGATCTCAAGGGTATACGACGTGGAAGGACTTGGACAACAATCTATTCTCTGTAGGGCAATTTGTGATTCTGATCTTGAAGTGGCCTTCAGAAAGCATACATGCTTTGTTCGTGATCTTAATGGTACAGATATCCTTAAAGGTAGTCGTGGAACCAATTTGTACACGATATCGATTGATGAAATGATGAAGTCTTCTATCTTCCGAATATGCTTGCTAGTCCAAAGCTTCCAAGTCCAAATCATGGTTGTGGAATCGTCGTTTAAAACCATTTTACACATCGGCACAACGATCAATGATCTTGCTCGAAAAGATCTGGTTAGAGGCCTACCCAGATTGAAGTTTGAAAAAGATCATCTTTGCTCAGCCTGTCAACTTGGAAAAAGCAAGAAGTTCTCCCACAGACCAAAATCTGAAAATACAAATATGGAAGTTCTTCATACCCTTCACATGGATCTGTGCGGATCCAATTGAAGTCGAGAGCATTATAAGGAAGAAATACATCTTAGTCATCGGGATGACTAGTTCAAGATTCACATGGGTAAAATTCTTGAGGTCAAAGGATGAAACTCCAGAGTTTGTCACCAACTTTCTTAAGCAAATACAGGTTGGACTCAACAAAACAGTCAGATTCATCCGCACAGATAACGTAACTAGATTCGTCAACCAAGCTCTGTCGGCATACTATGAAGGTGTTGGCATAACTCATCAAAAGTCGGTTCCGAGAACTCCTCAACAAAATGGCGTTGTTGAAAGACGTAATCGTACACTGGTGGAAGCAGCTCGAACCATGATGATATTCTCGAAAGCTCCCATGTTTCTATGGGCAGAAGCTGTAGCCACTGCCTGTTATACACAAAACCGATCACTAATTCATACTCGTCATAACAAAACCCCGTATGAGCTTGTGCATGAGAAGAAGCCTGATCTCACATTCTTCCGAGTATTTGGTGCTCTGTGCTATCCTACGAATGATAGTGAAAATCTAGGAAAATTTCAAGCCAAAGCTGACATTGGAATTTTCGTTGGGTATGCTCCTAGCAGGAAGGGCTATAGGATCTACAACAAGAGAACTCGTCGATTAATGGAAACAATTCACGTCACCTTCGATGAGATGGCTCAGACAATGGCTCCTGTACGTATAAGTTCAGGACCCGTACCTGTCATAATGACCTCTGGTCAACTCAAATCAGGGCTTGCTCCAACCGACAAAGAGCTGGAAATGTTATTTCAACCGATGTTTGATGAACACCTTGAACAATCTCCCGTTGATGAACAAGTACCTTCTGCTACTGAAGTAAATGCTCAAGTGGCCCCACCAGGTACATCTTTGTCTACAACAATTGCACAAGATGCACCGTCAACAAGTGCCTCATCGTCAACATCCGATCGTCATCTTCCAATCCAACACCAAGAAATTCCAGAAGACACCCCAATCATTCATGATGTTCCTCATCCCTCACATAACCTTGTTCCTGGAGATCCAGGTTCGGCACAATCATCATCAGGGAATGATAAGGCAGTGGAACCCAACCATGATAACTACCCTCCAGATCATATCAGAAGATGGACCAAAGATCATCCTCTGGATAACATCGTTGGCAATCCCTCTCGTCCTGTATCAACCAGAAAACAGTTAGCATCCGATGCTTTGTGGTGCTGTTTCCATACTGAACTGTCCAAAGTCGAACCCAAGAACTTCAAAATGGCCGTGATAGAAGACTGCTGGTTTCAAGCCATGCAAGATGAAATTCATGAATTTGATCGACTTGAAGTATGGGAATTAGTACCTCGCCCAATTTATGTTATGGTTATCGCTCTCAAGTGGATCTACAAAGTGAAGCTTGATGAATATGGTGATGTACTGAAAAACAAAGCTCGGTTAGTTGCAAAGGGATATCGTCAGGAGGAAGGTATTGATTTTGAAGAATCGTTTGCTCCAGTTGCACGGATAGAAGCCATCAGAATATTCATTGCCAATGCGGCAACCAAGAACATGATCATCTACCAGATGGATGTCAAAACTGCTTTTCTGAACGGTGATCTTCAAGAAGAAGTCTTTGTCAGTCAACCTGAAGGATTTGAAGATCAGGAAAATCCTACTCACGTCTATCGTCTGAAGAAAGCTCTGTATGGGCTTAAGCAAGCACCAAGGGCGTGGTATGACACACTCTCAAAGTTCCTGATGGCAAACAATTTCTTCAAGGGTGCCGTGGATCCAACGTTATTCACACGCAAATCAGGCAAACACATTCTACTTGTTCAAATATACGTAGATGACATCATTTTTGCCTCAACAGATCTTAATGCGTGTAACATATTTTCAAAAGAGATGAGCTCCAAATTTCAGATGTCGATGATGGGACAAATGTCGTTTTTCTTAGGCCTACAAGTTTCTCAAAGTCCCGGAGGCATCTTTATTAACCAAGCGAAATATGCTCTCGAAACCTTAAAGAAATATGGAATGGATCTCTCTGACCCTGTCGATACACCAATGGTGGATCGATTGAAACTGGACGAGGATCTCATGGGGACTCCAGTTGACCAAACTCGATTTAGAGGAATGGTTGGCTCCCTAATGTATCTTACAGCCAGTAGACCCGACCTTGTCTTCGCTGTCCTTTGTCAAGAAGTCTTTGTCAGTCAACCTGAAGGATTTGAAGATCAGGAAAATCCTACTCACGTCTATCGTCTGAAGAAAGCTCTGTATGGGCTTAAGCAAGCACCAAGGGCGTGGTATGACACACTCTCAAAGTTCCTGATGGCAAACAATTTCTTCAAGGGTGCCGTGGATCCAACGTTATTCACACGCAAATCAGGCAAACACATTCTACTTGTTCAAATATACGTAGATGACATCATTTTTGCCTCAACAGATCTTAATGCGTGTAACATATTTTCAAAAGAGATGAGCTCTAAATTTCAGATGTCGATGATGGGACAAATGTCGTTTTTCTTAGGCTTACAAATTTCTCAATGTCCCGGAGGCATCTTCATTAACCAAGCAAAATATGCCCTCGAAACCTTAAAGAAATATGGAATAGATCTTACAGACCATGTCGATACACCTATGGTGGATCGATTAAAACTGGACGAGGATCTATTAGGGATTACAGTTGACAAAACTCGATTTAGAGGAATGGTTGGCTCCCTTATATACCTTACTTCTAGTAGACCCGACCTTG
>BQNB010040454.1:24318-47394 GCA_026074375.1 Tanacetum coccineum
TATATATCAGATTATATAATGGTTCACCCCAATCTCTCTTGTTTTGCTTTTTATTGATTCTTGTATGATGATACACATGATGTTTGTTTGATCATATCGAATCCTGGAGATGCAAGTTCCTGCATAACGACCTGTGCAACATAGCTGTGCATCGAAATATCATAAACAAAGAAACCACTAAGTAATAATACAAATAAATAAGATATATCTACTTTATTCATTTGGCTTACATGATGTGCAGTTAAAATTCTTTGATTCATTATGAATAATGCATGTTTAGGCAGTTTGGTTATAACTTACAAGATGTTATTATGACATAAACTAACTGAATCATGCTGATTGACATTTCCCTTTATATGTGTTTGCTTGATTGTGCGTACTGATACGCTACACCTTTACAAACTATTATGATGCTGTTTCTAGGTATTTTGTAGAAGAATGTTAAAGTGGTGTTATAAGACTATGATTCTAATATATAGTATACTTGTATTGATATAATTTTCAGTTTATACAAGTTATTGTTGGGATTTAACAATCTAGGTAACCAATTAGCTACGAGTACGCATCGGATTGGATCTAGTTTTAGCATATAGATTAACACATAAATAAATTAAACAAGTAATTTACTAACCTTTTGTTTAATGATATAAATCAATAAACTTACGCCGGATCTTGATCTTGAAACGAGTGATTAAATTACCACCTCTACGGTTGCTCACAAAAACACGTCAACCAAGTATGAGTCAATTGCTAGTCAACCTTCACGAACCAAACACCATGTGTTGAATCGATCACCAAACGCACCCTTATGAGTTTGAACTAATCGAAAACCAAGTAAACCCTAATTAGGGTTTCCACCAAAAAACCTAGAATCGAATTTGGTTAGGGTTTTAAAACCAAAACCAAAAACCCTTAATTGAGTTTTGTGTATCATCGAGCTAGGAGAACACCAAACAAACACCTTCGTGTGTAGATCTTGTATCGTCGAACCAGAAGGATAAACAAAATCAAGAACCCTAAAAGGGATCTTGATTGAAATTCGGTTGGAAGGGAAAGGCTAAAACCGAAAACCCTTGTTAGGGTTTCAGTCGAATAAAGGAGAGGGAGAGGGACCGATTTAGGGTTTTGATTTGTGATGAATGAGTGAATAATGAGGTTTAGGGTGGGGTTTATATAGGCACCCAACCCTAAAGGTTTTAGAACAAGATAAGTATCTTTTCCATATTTATCATAAATCTTTTCCCCTTCCTTTTTCCTTTTCCTTAAACTGAACAAACACCCCCTTTTGGAACCCTCTAGGGATCGGCCAACAAGGGGCTCCTTTATGGTTCGGGTTTTGTTCATTTTAGTCCCTCGGGTTATTATTTAAATATTGGTTAAGTTAGTTATATGAGTAACGGTAACTAACGACTAATTAAATACTTATCGTGAAGTAAAACATACTCTAAGTGTTTAACGCGTGTGCCCCCAATAGGCTCACGTAATTCTAACATATAACTTGCGAAACCGACTAATATATTCCAACAGCTCCCACTTGGGAGTCGGAGTAGCAGTCTGCAGATATACTGATAATTGGCAACGTCTAACAAACACACACAATTACCTTTACATTAGAAATACTTGAGATAAAATTTCAAGAAAAATCTTAGCTTTATAATGGTTGTCTATTACTTGCTTTTATCATCATCCTTTTGTTACAGATATCGTTAAACCATGGATATGGATCCTAACTCATTCCATATAGTTTAACCATTTAGTTTCTTGTTATAGGAGTTAATTCAGATCTACCAAACGTAATCAAGAATCAACTTGAATTACACTTTGAGTGCGGCCAGACAATCATCTGATTAATTCTGGAGAGGCGTCATGGTATCATTATGCAATTACACAATTGGAGAAACAAATTCTTTATTGACTACAAGTGCTGTGGATGCTGCTTCACATCACTTCCAAAAATAGCCTTTATAACTACTATTTTCAGGTTAGCGTTTGACTTATAATCAAAAAGTGATATCTACACATGTAAAACTTGTTTGTATCTCAAGTCTAAGGATGATTTATTTAACCATTTTCGATATCTTACTCAGTACTAAGGATCCAAAAGTAAATATTTGAAGGTTGGGGTATCCAATATGCATCCCTTGTGAATACACATGAGTTTGGCAGGAATAATCTGTATATTCAAAGAATATAACCAACACTCACATTTGCCTTATGGAACAATATTCCTATATTGTTAACCGACAATGGACATATTTAGAATGATAAATCATTCAAGGATTAAACATGCAAATATAGGATACCAATTATTATATGTATGAATGACAAATACCACGTATCTTCATTCATCACAAAGTAAAAATTGTCTTACAATCCTGATTATCCAAATGCTAAAACAGATATGCATGAAACTAATTAGCAAGTTGAAGTCCAATGTTTCCAACATTCTTAACTCTTTCTTTATAAGACAGCTAAATAGTTATCTGAGTAAACTTTCCGAATACTTGTTTCAAATTCACAAATACACTCGTACGTTGCATCAGGCTGAGTCTCGGGGAAAAATCTAATTGTTACACTCTTTTTATATTTCTTACGGTTTCAACTTCATATAAATTGTACTAAAGTTATATAAGAGTTGTACAATTTATGTGTTAAGTCTTAAGAGGTCATGTCTAATTTGAATTTCAATAATCAAAAGTAAAATGAAATCTGTAAAATATTGATGATTATATTAGTTAAGAAAAATGATAACTTTTTGCCATAGTAAATTGTATGTGATAATATTTAAAAAATAATTGTACATTATAAAAAAACACAAGGTTTCCATCCATGTACTAAATTATCTCAAGTGAAATATATCATTTAAGACTTGCTACAATGACATATTGCATTTGTGTTGGACTTTATTTCCGCATACGTTTATCTTAATAAACATTTATTCCAAGGTTGTTTGTTTTATCCTAAATTCCCAAGTGAAGTTTCATTCCAATCTTAAGGATTAATATCTAGCTTATGTGGAATGATGCTTTCAATATGTCATACAACATACGAATTTAAGAAAATAACATGGTGCACCCACTCAATGTCAGATGTACTCAGGAGTCATCTTAATTTAATCATAATTATATTGTAATTAATTCAAGATCCCAGCTCCTAGATGCATGATCCAATCCATACTTGGATTCTTTTATCTTGTATACTATATAAAGATTATATAGACTTATAACCCCTTTTGATTAAACACCGTCCTCGCAAAAGTAATCATTAAGGAAATAGTTTTAAATCTTAATTGCCATATTTCAAATATAGACTCATAACACTTTATGATTACACATCGTCCTCGCCAAGGTAATCATCCAAGAAAGAGTTATGAACCTTAATTTGACTTATGTAAGATAAAAATCATGTATGACAATTATATATCTTTATATAATTAATACGTGTAGAAAAGAAAGATTTAATCATAGTCAATTGCTTGAGTAAGATCAAAATTCTTATCATCGGTCAGTCATTAATATGTATACAATTTTTTTTCCTTATGAGCCTTTCTTCAAAAGAAACTCATTTTAACCTCACATTTTACTGTTTCGTGAAAGATCAATCAAGCTTAAAACTTTGATTGCCTTTTAAGGACTGCATCTTGTCATTCATAGTTCTAAGATATTTATCAGATTCAAGATGTGATAATTCATCTTATTAGTTAGCAGGCTTATTATGACCCTCTAACTTATATTCCTCAGCATTGATATTAAAATATCATTCCATTGATGAGGTATCCTCGCGGATTGATGAATGAGAGTTACATTATACTTTGGTTCAACATTTTCATGTTTAACCTCAGTATGACATCAGCAAGTGAATTCAGAAGGTTATGTATTTTGTTCTTGAATATCTTCAAGATCTATAGATGCTCCCACTTACTTTTGTAAGAAGAGATACTTCTCTAAATACTAAGTATTTAAGCAACAATAAATTGTTCTTAAATAGGACAACAAAATACATTTTACAGTTCTCATCTCTAGCTTGTTAATAATATGCTTCATAAGATGTTAACAAATTTCAGAACTTTTAGCAAGACATAATGGGATTTATACCAATCCATAAATAGATTATGTCTTAAATACCTTCTAGGTTGAAACTTTATTGAGTGTATCCAAGACACATGCAAAATTCTAACCTTGATCAATTTTTAGAGGTAGAGCAACTAAAGTTATCAGAAATCAAACAATATGAATATAGTTTGTTTCAACACATTAGACATACCATAAAAATGTGGTATTCTATGAGTATTGGAATTGTGAGACTTCATCAGAATTCCCTTAGTTAACTTAATTCTCTTTGGTTTAAATACTTACCAATTGGGTCAAGTCAAATTGAATACAAAGTATTTTAAAACCAAGTGCATGCTATAACGTATATATCTTTGAATAGTAAAATAACTCTATGTTCATGTGTTTTAAAAAAACAGAACATGTCAAGTATACGGCATAAGTCTTTGGATAATTTAAGGACCTTATTGTTCATGTGTTAATCAAGAAGACATAACAATTTTACTACTTACTTTATGTTATGAGTCATTGTTAAATCAAGGACTTTATAATTATGTCTTAACAAGAACATATTATTCTAATTAAAGTAATTATGAACGTAAACTCTTGAGTTCAATAGTAATCTCAAGTTAATTTAATACTTTAAACTTATGATTATTATTATTTAACCATAATTATATTGACTAAATCATGCACTCAAAATGTTGAAGTAGCTTTACATTATATCATGACATTTAAATGTAATAGGGCAACAAACATTGTGTGTGTTTAAGTCCTAGTAGATTTATTAGCTTTCTTACCTAGAGGTTAAAAGAAACCAGTAATCATATTGTTATATGTTGTTCCTAGCACACACTTAAGATTTCTCCCACTTGTGTACGAGACAACATTACCTAATGTAGACAAGCAATACAACAAGCGCTCGATTGTATAAAAAATATGATAGTGTCATAGATATTTCAAGTAGATTTCGAACCATAACGTTTAATAAGGAATTGTGGATTATTATTCTATAGATAACGTTTCAGGAAAGCAACATCAGAAAAGCAACGTGTTATCTATAAAATAAAATGAAATTTTCCTTAAATTACGATCGTTCATATTCGGAAAGTAATGAATTATTTCAATGCAAGCTAGAAATAATAAGGGTAACTTACGAGGAGATAAAGCCTGTAGCTCCCACTGAATTTGACAACATTAGATGAATGTATTTTCAGTAATAAAACGCAAAACTCCCACTGGATTTGTTAACATTGTAAGTGTTACATCACCAGTAGATAGCAAATACCAATTTATTTACTTTCCTACTCTCTTAGAATGCCTACAAGTATCAATGTACTTAGGTATTGAACAGAGTATATGAAGTTCTACTTATGTAGATGATGGACTAGCCATTCATCCTTTCATTAACTTGTTGAACATTTTAGCATGCAATTCCTCCTTTATCGTCTGCATAGCCACAAGGTTGTTTAACACTATAAGGAATGAAATGAGTCCCATAAAATATGCCTAGAAGACCTGCTAGTAATTTTCGTTACTCATTGCGGTTTAAACTCATACATTGTGACAAGTGCAAGATGTCATTATTTTGGTAGCTATAGAAAAAATGTACTCTAGTTACACAAAGTAATTTATCTTTCAAAGATTTCATAACCGGAAGAGGGTAATGAAAGATTAAAAGTGAGTTTAAATATAATTGATAATAATTCAATTATAACTCTATCTTATTCTTGTCAACCAATGAGAAGAGATAGGAGTAAGTCTCACTCTTCTTACCAGGAAAAGAGACTATGTTTGTCTTCTAGGAGAAAATAAACTTTCATTTACGAATTATGTTGTAATAACACAATTAATCAGAACATAGAAACTTCAATTTAGTATTTTCGATAATTACATTCTTAATAGAATTAACTACCCAATTAATTTACTAATTAAGACTAAGATCCAACTTGACCTCCCACTTATTAACCAGAGGTCTGACCAGTGAGAAAACAAGTTGGACATGAGGTAAGCGACGAGCGTTAATTGTATTTAATGCAACTCTTAGATTTATGAGACCAGTCATAACATTAGTAATCATATAATAATGTCGTGAGCATGTTTAATTCGCATCTTATGCCTCAAGTCTGAGGTCTGACAAGGTAACCGGATTTATGTCCACCAAGCAAGAACGCGCAAAAATAGTTAGAGGTCTGACCAGTGAACCGTAATTGCCATGGGCTAGAATGACCTAGCGGTCTGACTAGAGAGGCCAAGCCAAATGCACGTGTTCTTGGTTGGTTGGCATTGACTTAAAATTTTCATAGGTGAATACACATAAAAGTGTTAAAAGCGTGTACAAAGAGGCATGCAAAACAACTTTGTAGCATTAATTTTAAAAACCTTTTATAAATGAAATTGTAGTGATTAAATTGGTTCACGGTAACTCCAATCGAACGCGCAAAGAAGCGGAGAACCAGGTCAGCGCGAAGCTTATTAAAAACCTAAATTCTTTAGGAAATTCCTCCTTAAACTTCTCTTATAGTTTGTATTAGTGGATGAGCCATACTTCTCAACAATCCATAATGTCCAGTTTTTAATTATCCTTGAAATCAAGTTTCATATTTTAGAGTCTTATTAATTTTCTCAAAAAGCAAGTTTTCCAGGAATTAAATAATAGGTCACAATGAACATATATTTAGGCGTGTAATTAATAGACTGGTTTTAATATCATATTTCTTTATAAGCATTAGTCCGTATTGCATACATATTAGACGTGTAAACGAGTAATCAAGTAAAAATATGCACATAAGCAGACGAATACGAAAGATGACATTAAATAAAACAAGTAAACATGTAGAATCCGAGTTCTCAAATGAGTCTTCCCCAATTGGAGAACCATAAGACCCTCACTAGTTTTAATCAATGTGACTAGATCGCCCCATTCATCACTAGAGGTGATTGAGTGGGTCTTATAGCCAAAAAAAGGAAACAAATATCAGACTAAATATATAAAAGATCTAGTTTCCAAAATAAAAGATATTATTACTATAAATAAAAATCAAGATCTTTTAGATATATAATGTGATTTACTTTCCAAGATCAATCATTAATCAAAAAGGAAACAAATCTACTAAATTAACAGTTTAATTTTAATTCCTTTTTAACCCATATTAACAATTAATAATTTTCAAGATCAAGATCTTAACATATTTTATTTAATTATGGCAAGGATTTGCATAATCTTCGCCATATTTGCAAGAAAATAATAAATAAAATATAAAACGCAGCAGATCAAGCATGTGAATTTAAATCTACGCGTGTACAATTCAAGACATGATATAATTCAAAACGTGTAACCCTAATGCCAAAACGAGTTGACTCGTGATGCCACTGTTGGGATTTAACAAACTAGGTAACCAATTAGCTACGAGTACGCAACGGAATGGATCTAGTTTTAGCATATAGATTAACACATATAAATTAAACAAACACACATTAACACACACCTTTCGTTAATGAATAATCAATAAACCTTACGGCCGGATCCTTTGATCTTGAAACAAGTGGATTAAATTCCACCGTCTTATGGTTGCTCACACAAACACGTCAACCAAGTATGAGTCGATTGCTAGTCTAATCTTCACGTACCAAACACCAAGTGTTAAACCGATTACCAAATGCACCCTTATGAGCTTGAACTAATCGAAAACCAAGTAAACCCTAATTAGGGTTTCCACCAAAAAACCTAGAACCGAATTTGGTTAGGGTTTTAAAACCAAAACCGAAAATCAATTTAGGGTTAGTTTCGGTTAGGGTTTAATAACCAAAAACAAAAACCCTTAATTGAGTTTTGTGTATCGTTAAGCTAGGAGAACACGAAAAAAACACCTTCGTGTGTAGATCTTGAATCGTCAACAAGAAGGATAAACAAAATCAAGAGCCCTAAAAGGGATCTTGATTGAAATTCGGTTGGAAGGGAAAGGCTAAAACCGAAAACCTTTGTTAGAGTTTCAGTCAAATAAAGAAGAGGGAGAGGGACCGATTTAGGGTTTTAATTTGTGATGAATGAGTGAATAATGAGGTTTAGGGTGGGGGTTTATATAGGCACCCAACCCTAAAGCTTTTGGAACAAGATAAGTATCTTTTCCATTCCTTTTTTCCTTTTCCTTAAACCGAACAAGCACCCCCTTCTGGAACCCTCCAGGGATCAGCCAACATGGGGATCCCTTGTGGTTTGGGTTTTGTTCATTTTAGTCCCTCGGGTTTATTATTTAAATATTGGTTAAGTTAGTTATACGAGTAACGGTAACTAACGACTATTTAAATATTTATTGTGAAGTAAAACATACTCTAAGTGTTTAACGCGCATGCCCCCAATAGGCTCATGCATTTCTAATGTATAACTTGCGAAATCGACTACCATATTCCAACAGTTATTATGATAATTGAGTCTTTCTAATACTACATCTATATTGAGTTGATTATGCTCGAGAATAATCTAAACAAGCTGATGTTAATCTTTTAAAAGAAGATGAGGTTGTTATGACCCTATTTTTGCATCGGTCAGGTTTAGGGTGTCGTTATGCCAAGATTTGTTTTTGTGAGAAGGTTTTCTTTGCATTCTCATGTCTCCCATTATTGAATATATAATACAAGACCATCTCAATTTTTCATGCTCTTATATTTTTTCTACAATATTATTTTTTTGGCCTATATATAAGCTGTAAGGGTAAAAAAAGTCGAATGTGTATTTGATGATTTACTGATGGTGATAAATTAATGGCTTATGCATCTTCATTCGAGACACATGTCTACTTTCAAGTTTCAACCACTCTTATTTTTTGTTGGGTGTGATCATATACCGGCACGAATGCACTCGATCCCATCAGAACTCCTCCGTAGTTAAGCGTTCTTGGGCATGCACGAGAATAAGTACTAATACTGGCTGGGATTTTCTTAGTGTTTGCACCCCTTTTCACTTTTTTTATTCACTAGGTATAATCCCTTTACAAAAAAAAAAGAAAATGATACACGAGAAAACTTTATTGTAAATTACTTTTTGGTCTTGTAATGAGAATTGGTCTAATAATATCAACTAAAGAGTTTAGATTGTTTCTTACATACGGTTGTTTATTTTAAGGTATGCATATTACTTATTACTATTTCTGTGTAGTAAAATTTTTTGTCCACTTAGAAACTGCATGACCTAAATAACTAACCGTAATTTAACAAAACGAAATAGACGAGGTTGGAGGAACAAAAGATGGATATCATTAAGTTAATAATGGCAATTAATGTTTTTTTCTGGTGGGTTAAATTAATTGTTTAGTGCCAACTGTAGTTGAATGTCAAATCATTAAGGACCTTGGATGCACATGGGTATAATTGAAGAAAGTTGAAAACAAATAAGAAAATTATATATAAACGAGGCTTGATGACACCCGTACGTTGCATCAGGCTGAGTCTCGGGGAAAAATCTAATTGTTACACTCTTTTTATATTTCTTACGGTTTCAACTTCATATAAACTGTACTAAAGTTATATAAGAGTTGTACAATTTATGTGTTAAGTCTTAGGAGGTCATGTCTAATTTGAATTTCAATAATCAAAAGTAAAATGAAATCTGTAAAATATTGACGATTATATCAGTTAAGAAAAATGATAACTTTTTGCCATAGTAAATTGTATGTGATAATATTTAAAAAATAATTGTACATTATAAACTTTTACTTTTTTCATTCGAGCACAGTAAAACTGAATAAAAATAATTAACATATCTTCATATTTACAAAACTCGCAATGCATCTTGGATAGGCTTCTATATAAAACCTTACACATTTAGCTATTCAAGTTAAGAGCTTAAACTCTTAAGAACTTGGGCTGTTTGGGATTGTTTACATGATGCGATGGTTATTTTGCTCTTCTCGGCCTCTTTCACATGAGATTTCATATGATAACCGATGTCAATATGGTTTATTAGAAATATATTCCCAGGTTATTCAAAATTGCTTAATAAAACTGATGCTTGTAAAGTGATTGTTTAGGATTAATTATTAGAAACGGTTAATAATTAAAATAATCATTTAAACTAAAAAGGCTGAGAAATTAACCCCTAAATGGTGAGCATCAAGATAAGTAAAATATGTAAAGAGCAGTTAAAAGGTGTAAAAATAATGTAAAAACAGCCACACCAATTTATGTTGTAAAAATATTGCTATAACAACATTTAAAAGCTGTAAAAAAACAGCACACAAATGCATCATATTTCAGCTGTCCAAACAGTCCTATTCTGTCATATTCTTGCTGTCTAAATGGCCTAATTTCTACCTCCACCTCGCTTGTTGCTTTCCATATTTAGAATTTGATAAACTTCTTCTTCCTTTTTTCTAAATTATTATCACACAAACAAACATATTATAAGTCATAAACAGTATGTTTTCAAAAAAATCATATGTTTATCCTATATGTTTTAGTAATGGTATGAAAGCTAGGCTCGATTCTTCAGTATTTATTCAATCTGTGTAACTCATCGCCACAAGAGAGTAACATTTTGTAACAACCATGGCTTGAGCAGGTTGGTCAAACCATAGTGTTGACCTAAATATCTGTTCTATAAGTATGATTTATGGGTATGTATGTTTCTATGTGATTTTGTGTGTTTATATGAGTTTATGTGGGATATGTGAGGTATTGATAATCAATCTATTGAGTGTGATCATCTCAATGAGATTGGAATGGTGGTGAAATTGGTTGAGTTCATTTCGTTCACTTTTGAGTGACAAGGAAATGATTATTGAGATTTTAGCATTTTGTGATTAATGTGTAAGTGATTTTAAAACAGTATACTGTATTTTTTGTGTTGGTAATTTAAGATAAGTTTAGGTTTTAGAGGTTAAGTTAAGAAAAATGAGTTATTTGATGGAGAAATTTTATTTTAATCACTTATTGTGATAATGGAATTGATTTAGTATTTTGAGAGAATTGTTTTGGGTTAATAAGTGGTTGTCTAGGTGATAAATTAAAATGAGAAGCGTGTCATTTGTGAAAGAAATGAGTTTGTTAAAATATGAGAGTTTTTGGTAAACTTTCCATATATAGAAAAAGTGAATTTGGAAAGAATAATTTTTTTAGAAAGTAGTTTTCAAGCAAAAACGCTTAAACAAATTAGCTTTAGTTTTTTAAAAAAACTTTAATGTATATAGATAATTAATTATAATAAAAGAAAAGGAAAAAAAAATATTTTTTGGGCATGAATAGGTATATCCAAATTTTGGTAAATACAAATAAAAATAAAAATAAAAAGAATCCCTATGATATCTAATACTAATTAGGAATTATCTAGTAAATATTAGGAGCCTATAAATACAAAAAATAAATCCCAAACCCACACCCTTTTTAGTTCGACCGGTTCCAAAAGAGGAGAAAGAAGAGAAAAATTTTAGGGATCTTTTCAAGGTAAGTTTTATATTTTATGTTCAATCCTAATTATAATCTTTCAATTTCTAGTAACCTTAATTAAGATGGATTAGAGATAAATTAGGATTTTTTATTAATTAGGGTTTCATGTTTTTCTTGTAAATTATGTAAATAAAAACAAATTAGAATGATTAGGGTTTAATTAGAAGCATGATGGTGTAATCGGTTAGGGTTAATTTGCGTTAAATCATGATTTCAGTTTGAGCAGAATTTGGGTCGTGTTGCTCAGATGATATCTCATGATTGGCAACGTAATTTTTATGAATCTTATGAGTTTTGATAAGTTCAGAGAGTCTATTTTCTAAAAAATCTGACCTCGAACGATTTTGAGTTCGGGAAGGCCTTCAAAAGCCTTTCGCAAGAAAAGTTGTCTAACCAGTAAATACGGGTCAGATTTGGGTCTAATTTCGGGAAGTAAAACCCCAACTTAAAATTTTGAATTGGACTTAGCCCTTCTACAGAAGTTAAGTATAATTGTGTCCCAATTAAATATCCCCCAATGTAAATTAATTAATTCGAAGCCTAATAATGCTTTTTTAGAGGATCATACTATTTTAGTGCGTCAATCAGACCCGAATTGAGACTTGTGTTTGGAGTTTTGATTTTCTTAGAGAGCACTTAGTATGCCATTAATGAATGGGAGTACTTGTTAGACAGTAGACACATAAGGGAGCATGGAGATTTTTTGGTTGAATTATGAGGATGATAAAGTGGTGCTTAGTCGCATAAGTAGTGTAAAATTTTTGCTTTAAAAACAGAAACTGTGAAGTGTAACTTTTAGTGTAAATAGTAAATGTAGGATGTGGTTAAAGTCTCAATCAAGTATAAGAACTATGATAGATAACATAGGCCATCCATCATAGTGAGGTTACATCATATTGGGTGAATGCCCTTAATTGATGTGTAACATAATGTGTGTTTAATTGTTATAGATTGTTCGTGAATTTCTTTGAAGTATATGTAGATTTTGGAAGCAGCATCAGGGTAAGTGTCATAGCCCCTATCTTTTCTAAATTTTATCAATGGGTGGAAACGAAGCCTTAGTATGTGAATGTATTATACTGTTATATTTGATGGCTGAGCTTAAAAAGCATGGTGCTATGATGGCTATTATACTTGCTATGTGTTGAATGAATTTGACCAAGTGGAGCCGGTTGCAGATGGATTCTGGGATCTGTTTCCTTTCCCCCTTGGGATTGAAAGCCGAGCTATTTTTGAGTTGAGCTATTTTGTTTGAGTTAAATTTATTGAATTGTGTTGAAGTTAGCTGATTGATTTGTAGTATGTTATAGTTACGATGATATGCCATGCACTGTTTATCTTGGATCACAGAATGTGTGAGTAGTTTGAAAAGTTTTAAATGGTTGGTGTCTAAAACCTATGGCATCTCACCATCCAAGTGTAACGTGTGTTAAGCATCGTTTTCAAGTAACTCAGGTGATTCGAAAATGATGTTAAGAGAGTTGCTAGTGAGACCAAAGATGCACAGTTGAAGATCTATGAATTTGCTATGCCGTTTATTTGAGCAATATGTTGATTTTGATTTCAAGACTTGTTTTGATATAGTAAGACTTGTATGGATTGTAATCCTTATCATTCATATTTGAGTCGTTGAATTAGATTTTTTGTTGGATGTTATCATGACGACGTTGTGTCTTTGCCTTTATATAACACCTATTTAGAATTCCTCTATAAAGATAACCATGTGCCTATGCAAATATCTTTTCATGTGTATGTCCTCGCATTTTTCCTCCTTGGCTGGTATGACAGATTGGTATCAGAGCCAAGGTTATAGAGAACTAGGTGGTTGAGCCTAGACTATAGCTTAAGGGTCCCTCATATAGTTGCATTTTAGGGCATAGGTGTTTGTGTACGTATATACCGTATGTTCCCGCTACTTTAAAGCTTTGAAATTCTTCCTACTTTGAATTACTACTATATATATGAAATATATACTTTTTCATTATGGGGATCTAATAGTATATACCCCTTTGTTATTGTTTTAGTCATGTCTTCCCCTACCCCTAGGAGATATCGTTGGGAGATTGTTTACCTCACTGGACCCGCAGAGTTGGGTGACTTTTGAGAGAGAAAATCCAAACCCAAGGCGAGCCCAATCATAAATATTAATTCATATTCCTACATCGAGGATGCATTGCTATAATCGAGGATTGATTTTATATTTTGGGTCACGATGTGACTTCTGTTTCGCTTGATCGATTGGGATTTTATGGTTCGTTAGAGGGATTATCATGTTTGAGTTATATTTGGATTATTATTAAGTGTTATGTGGTAGATGTGTGTTATCATTGAGATGTGTGGTCTTGGAAGTAAGTACACGTGTGCAAAAGGTGCAATTATAATTATGGTCGCGAA
The DNA here is from genome assembly GCA_026074375.1 of Tanacetum coccineum. Classification (NCBI taxonomy): domain Eukaryota; kingdom Viridiplantae; phylum Streptophyta; class Magnoliopsida; order Asterales; family Asteraceae; genus Tanacetum; species Tanacetum coccineum. The sequence continues at coordinate 38,202 of BQNB010040454.1, forward strand.
CATAATTATAAAGGCAACACACACGTGGACTTGTGACGTTGATTGCATTGATCATTGTTGCTTGTATGTATTATATAAGGATGTAAGTTTGGATAGTTATGTAAATGGTAGTGTAGATGTGATGTGAGATCCTGTTGAGGATGGTTATGTGGTTAGAGAAGTCCTCTCTTAACCGATTTGGCAATTATATTAGGTGGGTTGCATAGATGGTAAGGTTCCCTTTCATCTATCGTTTGTGGATACATCGGATACCTTTTGGGGGTCGTCACGATTCTTTAAGTTGGTTCTTTAGCTCTTGATGTCATCGATATATCCAGACGCCCGTGTTTGGTATTCCTAGGGGTGTTAGTATATGAACAGGGTGTTCTACGTTCTCCGTTCGACGTTTTGATTGTTTTCCTTTTGTCTAAGGGTGACCTACTTTGGTTTGGATTCAATGACCGTTGGAATGGATGACAATCCTTAGGTTTGTTTGCTTTGCAAGAATTCCCGTCGTGTTTGTTTTCAAGTAAATTAACATTTTGATATTGGAATCCTTAAGGTATTTTGGGAGTCTATTTTGCTATCACGATGTCTTTTGTTACGAGTTATAAATTCCTTTTCAAAGTAATTTTGTTGTAGTCAATATCATATCGTTTAGGTGTTAAAAACTTCTTTCGAAAATAAATTATATAAATAAAATGAAGCACATTTGTTTTAACCACCTTTTGATTTCTTTTATATCATCATAATAGTATTGATAATCAATCTATTGAGTGTGATCATCTCAATGAGATTGGAATGGTGGTGAAATTGGTTGAGTTCATTTCGTTCACTTTTGAGTGACAAGGAAATGATTATTAAGATTTTAGCATTTTGTGATTAATGTGTAAGTATTTATACGTATACGTATTTTTGTGTTGGTAATTTAAGATAAGTTTAGGTTTTAGAGGTTAAGTTAAGAAAAATGAGTTATTTGATGGAGAAATTTTATTTTAATCACTTATTGTGATAATGGAATTGATTTAGTATTTTGAGAGAATTGTTTTGGGTTAATAAGTGGTTGTCTCGGTGATAAATTAAAATGAGAAGCGTGTCATTTGTGAAAGAAATGAGTTGTAAAATATGAGAGATTTTGGTAAACTTTCATATATAGAAAGAGAAATTGGAAATAAAAGTTATTTTTAGAAAGTAGTTTCAAGCAAACTGCTTAACAATTAGCTAAGGTTTTTTATAAAACTTAAGGTATAAAAATAATTATTAATTAATAAAAGAAAATAAAAAAAAATATTTTTTTTGGCTTGAATAGTAAAATCCAATTTTGGTAAGAATAAAAATAAAAAAATAAAAATAAAAAGGAATCCTAATTGATATCTAATACTAATTATGAATTATCTAGTAAATATTAGGAGCCTATAGATACATAAAAATAAATATCCCAAACCCACAAACCCTTTTTTAGTTCGACCTGGTCCAAAAAGGAGAAAAAGATAATATTTTTAAGAGATCTTTTCAAGGTAAGTTTTTATAGTTTATGTTCAATCCCTAATTATAATCTTTCAATTCTTAGTAAATTTAATTATGAGGATTAGATTTTAATTAGGTTTTATTAATTAGGGTTTTCATATTTTCTGTAAGAAAATTAATGTAATTAAACAAATTAGGATTGATTAGGGTTAATTAGAAGCATAGAAGGTGTAATCGGTTTAGGGTTAATTTGCGTTTCAAATCAGGATTTACGTTTGAGCAGAATTTTGGTCGTGTGCTCAATGATATCTCATGATTGGCAACGAAATTTTTTTATGAATCTTATGAGTTTTGAATATAGTTCAGAGAGTCTATTTCTAAAAAATCTGGTCCATCAGAACGATTTTGGAGTTCGGAAGCCTTCAAAAAGCCATTCTCAAAAATGTTGTCTAAACCAGTAAATACGGGTTCAGATTTTGGTCATAATTTCGGGAAGTAAAACCCGCACTAAAAGATGAATTGGACTTTAGCCCTTCTACAGAGTTAAGTATTATGTGTCTATTAAATATCCCCCAAAGTAAATTAATTAATTCGAATCCTAAGTATGCTTTTTAGGGTCATACTTTTTAGTGCGCAATTAGACCCGAATTGAGACTGTTTTGGAGTTTGATTTTCTTAGGAGCACTTAGGTATGCAATTAATGATTGGGAGTCACATGTTAGACAGTAGACACATAAGGGAGCATGTGAGATTTTTGGTTTGAATTATGAGGATGTTAAAGTGGTGCGTTTAGGTCGCATAAGTAGGTGTAAAATTCTGCTTAAAAACAGAAACTGTGAAGTGTAACATTTAAGTGTAAATAGTAAATGTAGGATGTTGTAAAGTTTTAAAACAAGTATAGGACTATGATAGATAACATAGGCATCCATTATAGTTGAGGTTACATCATATTGGGTTGAATGCCTAATTGGATGGTAACTATGTGTGGTTTATTTGTTTAGATTGTTCGTGAAATTTCTGTGAATATTTGCAGATTTTGGAAGCTAGCATCAAGGTGAGTGTCATAGCCCCAAATCTTTTCTAAAGATTTTCATTGGTTGGAAAACATGCTTGAGTATGTGATGTTTTAGTTACTGAGATATCATATGATGTTGAGCTTAAAAAGCAATGTGCTATGTGGCGATTACTGCTATGTGTTTAATTTGAAATGACAAGTGGAGCGGGTTGGCTTGATTCGTGGGATCGTTCCTATCCCCACAGTGGGTTGAGCTGATGCTATTTTTTGATTTAGCTTATTATGTATGAGTTATATTGAATTTGAATTGTGTTGAATTGAGCTGCTTGATTTGTATAAAGTGAAGTCATGATATGCCATGCACTGTTTATCTTTATCACGAGAAATGTTGGAGATTGTTATTGGAAATTTTTTGAGGTATGGAGTCCTAAAACCTATGGCATCCTCACCAACCAAGTGTTGACGTGTTTTAGCAATCTTTTCAGGTAACTCAGGTGATCGAAATTGATGGTGACGAAATTGATCGATAATGAGAGTTGCTCAGTGAGACCAAAGTATGCAAGTTGAAGATCTATCAATTTTCTATGACGTTTATTTTGACAATAGGATGATTTAGATTCTAGACTTTGTTTTGATGATTGTAAGACTCTGTAGGGATGGTAAACCTTATCAAGTCATATTTGTGTCTGTGAATAAATTTTATTGTATGAATTTATAATGAACACGTTGTGTCTTTGCATTTATTACACTATTTAAGTATTACCTCTAAAAAGATAACCATGTCTATGCTAAAATCTTACATGTTATGCCTCGCGTTTCCGCCTGGCGGGGTATTGACAGATTGGTATTCAGAGCCAAAGTATAGAGAACTAGGTGGTTGATCCTAGACAATTTAAAGTGGTCCTCATATAGGTTGCATTTTAGGGCATAGGTGATTGTTACAATCACCGTTATGTTCCCGCTACTTTAAAGCTTTGAAATTCTTCCTCACTTTGAATTACTATATAATATATGAATATATATACTTTTCATTATGGGGATTCTAAAAGTATATACCACTTGTTTATTGTTTTAGTCATGCTCCCCCTACCCCTATGGAGAATATCGTTGGGAAGATGTTTTTACCGCCTCAACAACTGGACCCGCAGAGTATGGTGACTTTAAGAGAGAAAAGTCAAACCCAAGCTAGCCCAAACAAAAATTTATTTCGATTTCTACCATCGATGGCATGCTAATAATCAGGATGATTTTATAATTTGGGTCACGATGATGACATCTGTTCGCTTGATCATTTGGGGGGGAAAAAAAAAAAAAAAAATTTATTTTATTGTTTTTATGGGGATTTTCGTTAGAGGTATTATCATAGTTATTTATATTTGGATTATTTATTAAGGGTTTATGTGTAATGTGTAGTTATCATTGAGATGTGGGTCCTTGAAAGTAAGTACACGGTGCAAAAGTGTGCAAATTAAAATTATGGTCGCGAACCTAATATAAAGGCACACACACACGTGGAACTTGTGACGTTGATTGCATTAATCATTGTGCTTGTATGATAATATAAGATGTAAGTTTGATAGTTATGTAAATGGTAGTGTAGATGTTAATTGTGAGATCCTGATGAGGATGTTATGTGGTTCAGAGAATCCTCTCTTAACCGATTTGGGCAATTATATTAGGTGTGGTTGCCATAGGATGGTAAGGTTCCCTGTTCAACTTATCATTGTGGATACAGTCGGATACCTATTGGGTGTGGGGTCGTCACGATTCTTAAGTTGGTTCGTTAGCTCGTTGATTCGTCGAGATATCCAACGCTCGTGTTGGTATTCTAGGGTGTTATCATAGAACTGGTGTTCTACGTTTTCCGTTCGACGTTTTGATTGTTTTCCTTTTGTCTAAGGGTGACGATACTTTTTGGTTTGGTTCTATGACCGTTGGTATGGATGAGTCCTTAGGGTTTGTTTGGTTTGCAAGAATTCCTGTCGTGTTCGTTTTCAAGTAAATTAACATTTTGATATTGGAATCCTTAAGGTATTTTGGGAGTCTATTTTGCTATCACGATGTCTTTTGTTACGAGTTATAAATTCCTTTTCAAAGTAATTTTGTTGTAGTCAATATCATATCGTTTAGGTGTTAAAAACTTCTTTCGAAAATAAATTATATAAATAAAATGAAGCACTTTTGTTCTAACCACCTTTTGATTTCTTTTATATCATCATAATTAAAATAAGTTTATGAAAATTTTATTTAAATTTATTTTCACCACTTAAAAATATTTGTATTTATAACTAAGTGATTTTATTGTTTTTTAAAATATTAGTATAAGGAATGAGAGAAAGTTTCCTTGGGAAAAAAAATCGGTTTTGGTACAAAGATTCTTAATCTTTTAATTAATGGGTCGTGGTACGTGGTATCATTCATTGGGTGTTTGTAGCATCGTTGATGCGTTTGTAAGGTCTGAGTTTCATTCGTTATGTCGATGTTTATATTCGTGTTGTTTCTTCTTTTGGGATTGTGTGATTTTTTTTGGGTCCATACCAATTGGTGCATGTGAATTTTGTATTGCTCCATGCGTGATTCTAGAGTTGATGAAGAGGTCATATCCTCTGAGTGGTGTGGCGACTAAAAGTAGCGAACGAATGGAATTATTCAAAATCCCAAGGTTGAATTTGAGAGTTTTTGTTTTACTTTTATTAGTACCTCTTAGTTGTGAAGGCGTCTGTATTGCTTGGTAGGAATAACAGGGTGAGTAGTTTGAAATGTGCATAGATTATCTCGAGTAGAGTGAGATAGAAAATTCGTATGTAATGTCACCAATGGAGGGTGCACGGGGATGACGTAGCTAGGATTGTTTTTAGGATGCGTAATGGACACGTTCAAGTTTACGGCTATGCCTTTTGGGTTAACCAATGCACTAGCGGTTTTCATGGAGTTAATGAGCCGGGTGTGCATGGCCGTATATAGACAAGCTATTAAACTAATATATTCCGGACGATATTTTAAACCGAGCCCGAAGTCTAAGGAAGAGTACGATTCGCAACGTAAATAAGATCGAGGAACACTGAATGAAGAGAAGATGTACATGAAGTTTTTCCAACAATGTGGAATCTATCTAGAATGTGGAAGGAATCAAAATAGGTAAATGAGCCGATCTTGGCATTGCCGAAAGAGCAAACGTTTTCGTAGTACAATAAGACCAACAAGTAAGGATTTGAAGCATGTTTGGAATAATGGAGAATGGTGAATGCTTGTACGGTCGCGACAACTGAAGGATCTTATAACGCTTATATGACAAACGAGATAGGTTTTTGCACTATAATGCAGAGGCATTAAGTGAATGAGACTTGGAGAGTGATCTATATGGATCCTGAACTGTTTCAAAAACACACTTTCAATCAGAAGGATTAAAACATGAGGCGGAGTCGATGATTAAGGTTCTTAGTGAGTATGTTTCAAGGCCAAGTACCATATGATGGGAAAGGAAAATGGTGGTTGTCGAATCGTGGATAGGAAAAAAAGTGAAGCCAAGAATGAGTTTCTGGATTGGACTATGACGATCCAAGATAAGATCGAGAAAAGGATGTTTGTGGTGTAAAAAAATATGTCCAAGAGCAAAGAACGTGTCCAACATAAGATGTTGCGTGCTTGACCAACGAGTTGAAAAGAGGTGGAAGTGATTTCATATTGGCTTAATGAAGATGCCGTATACGATAAAGTATTCTATCCCATCTAAGCGGATGCAACTTAGTGTGTGTTAGGTTTTCAAATTGGTGGTCAGTATGGAAGAAAAAATAAATCTATTAACGGTACAAGTATTATGCGTATTCGAGAGTGGAAGTTGAGTATCAAGGGTCTTCAGGATTGTTGCTACAACCTGAGTTATCCGAGTAGAAGTGAGAAAGGATAACTAAAGATGTTATTGTCAAGTTACCAATTTAGTAGTAAGAGATGCATGGGTGTAGTCAATGGACTACTAAGGTCACCCCATTTCTAGCTATGCGTTAGGACATGTAGTTGGATGTTTAGAGGTAGTTGGGATACTTATCTTTTGTGAGATGAGTTTTTCCCTAAGGTGGGGATTATCTTTCGGGTATGAGATGTGCTTCACTTGAAGCATTGTGTGGAAAGGAATGTAGGTTACCGTTTTATGGGTTGTAACTAGCGACATCAAGATTGAATGAACCGAGTTTGGTTCAAGGATTATCCTAGTGTAAGGTTTAACTGTTAGACTTGAGGCTGGTAATTGAGTGTTACTTAGAGTATTTCAGTTTTGAAGAAGGGGGTATGATGTTGTCAAAAAGTATGGTAAATTGATACCAAGGGTCAAGAAGTACCATTTGAGATTTTTGAAAGGGTTAATGGTTGATATTACCTAAAAGTAGTTGAAGATGTGCATGACAAATTTAGTGTGTCAAATTCGAATTTTTGGTTTTAGCTAACGAACTATTATAAAGTATATAATGTTCATTGAGTTAAGATTCGATTGGAATTGGATAGGGAGGTCTTTAGGACTTCAGGTAAACTAAGTATCCACACTTGTTGCGTCTGAGTGAGCAAGGAATACTTGGGATTTTAGTTGAAATTGGTACGTAAGGCTACTTGTGTAGACCTTAGTAATGGCCTATTAGATGTGTTTGTGATTTGGTTAAAGTTATTTTATGACTATACTCGAAGTTGAGCCATTTTTTTAAAAAATTTGGGTTTTGTACCAACTTAATAACTTGTTTTCAAGACAGTTCCTTGTTTGAATGAGTTGCTAGACCGGGTGTAAACGACGTTGTACTCAACTTAAGGATTTTGATGATTTTTCATCTCGATGACATCGAGGTTCATGTAGTGGGATGCTTCTTTTCGTTTGGGGTTGTTGTGTTGCTAATTGCACCCTTGTGGGGGTAAGAAAAGTCATTAGCAGTTGGATTCAGATCGTGGAAGTTAGTCGAGATTAAGGTTGACAAGACTCTTTGTTTTGTCAAGAAACCGTTGATGTTGTGCACCTAGAGGTCATGAGTAAAAGCGTAATATAATAGTATTAGTGGAAGTTCATTGGGATTCGAAGCGTGGTCCTGAGTTTACTTGGGATCGCAGGGATCAAATGAGGTCTAAGTGTCCTTAGTTGTTTGTCGATAGTGCTAATGCCTCGAGTAGTTAAATCTCAGGACGAGATTTTCTCAAGGAGGGGATAAAGTACCAACCATGGCTTGAGCAGTGTTGGTCAAACCATAGTGTTATACTCTAAATATGCTGTTTCTATAAGTATGATTTATGGGTATGATGTTTCTATGTGATTTTTGTGTGTTTTTAATATGAGTTTATGTGGAATATGTGAGGTAATATAATAATCAATCTATTGAGTGTGATCATCTCAATGAGATTGGAATGGTGGTGAAATTGGTTGAGTTCATTTCGTTCACTTTTGAGTGACAAGGAAATGATTATTGAGATTTTAGCATTTTGTGATTAATGTGTAAGTATTTATACGTATACGTATTTTTGTGTTGGTAATTTAAGATAAGTTTAGGTTTTAGAGGTTAAGTTAAGAAAAATGAGTTATTTGATGAAGAAATTTTATTTTAATCACTTATTGTGATAATAGAATTGATTTAGTATTTTGAGAGAATTGTTTTGGGTTAATAAGTGTTTGTCCTAGTGATAAATTAAAAAGAGAAGCTGTCATTGAGAAAGAAATGAGTTTCTTAAAATATAGATTATTTTTGGTAAACTTATCCATATATAGAAAGTGAATTTGAAAATGAAAAGTTATTTTTAGAAAGTAGTTTTCAAGCAAAATGGTTTAACAAATTAGCTTAGGTTTTTATAAAACTTAAGGTATAAAGATAATTAATTAAGTAATAAAAGAAAAGAATTTTTTTTGGCATGAATAGTAAAATCCGAATTTTAGAAAAAAAAAGAAAAAAAAATATAAAATAGAAATAAAGTCCTAATTGTAATCTAATACCTAATTAGACTTAAACTAAAACACATCTAGGGAAGCTATAAATACAAGATTAAAAACCCCTAAACCCCCTATTGAGATTTCGGCAAACAAAGAAAAAAAAAGGAAGAAGAAAGTTTTTGGGTTTTGAAATTAAGGTACGATCCGATCTTTTTAATTTTAGTTTTAAATCTTTCAATTCTAGTAACTTAATTATGATGGATTAGAGTTAAATTAGGTTTTATTAATTAGGGTTTCAAGTTTTCTGTAAATTTATGTAATTAAACTAATTAGGATTGATTATGGTTTAATTAGAAGCATGATGGTGTAATCGGTTAGGGTTAGTTCGCGTTAAATCATGATTTAAATTTGAGGAGAATTATGAGCCGTGTTGTTCAGTTGATATCTCGAGATTGGTAATGATAGTTTTGATGAATCTTATGAGTTTTGATAAGTTCAGAGAGTCTATTTTCCAAAAAGTCTGGCCTCGAACAATTTTGAGTTCGGGAAGTCGTTCAAATGTCTTTCGCAAGAAACGTTGTCTAAACTGTAAATACGGGTAATATTTGGGTCTAATTTCGGGAGGTAAAACCAATACTTAAAATTTGAAACAAGCTTAGCCCTTTTACAGAAGTTAAGTTTCATGTGTTTATTAAACATCCTCCAAAGGTAATCGTCTAATTAGTTGTCTAAGTATGGTTTTTAGGGTCATACTTTTTAGTGTGTGATCAGGTCCGAATTAGGACAGTTTGAAGTTTGATTTTATTTGAGGTGGTTACACATATAAATAATGATTGGGA